>APFE031429142.1:205780-232606 GCA_000404065.3 Pinus taeda | reverse complement strand
TGCCAATCAGATTGCAGAGACAGCAAGCACATCAGCAGAAACAGGGCCAGCAACAGGACAAACCCTTTTCAACAGGGTTGAGAGCTTATTCTTCATTATGAATGAAATCACTCACTTGTTTGATGAGCCTCCCCATTTTTACAAGTATACAGAGGCAGATGAGACCATGGGGTCAATTTTGAGGCATCAATTGCCTACACAGGAAGTGTGGAATAATTTAATACAATTACTGTTGAACCAAAGCCAGTAATTATGTTTTTCTTTTTTGAATATTTAAAACATCATGCACAGGAAAATATGGATATATCAACATGTATGCAGTAAAAGGCTGAGCCAACTCAGCACAACTATTTGGCCACCGCAGCAGCACTGGCATTCACAGGTGACAAGGCCAAAAAAGCTACAGAAGGACAGAGCTGCACAAACACGTCACTCAGCAGTTATAACAAAGCGTTCAACCGACTCAGTGAGCTCCAAAGGTCAAAATTTTCCGACAGGAGTAAAGAGCATTTATGTTGTATTAAAGGCTGTAATAACTTCTTATCTACTATTTCTGTACGAGTTAATGAAGATATTTTATTTCTCAGATGACTCAATGCCTGAGATGTTTTGTATGAAACACTTCTATATATTCCCCCTCGGATAAGTTAGCAGAGGTTGGAGATTGGATGTCGGATATTGTTCATATCAATTCTATTGTTCTTTTATTGTAACTCTCAGAGAAGTAATACAAAGACGATGGAATTTAAAAAGCTCTGTGTTGCTTGATGTTTTCTGGTGTTTAGCTGAAAGTTGCAGGATTCCTGCATATCTCATGGCATAATAAGTTTTTCTTATAACTCTTTGTTATGTGTTTTGTTATCTTTCATATCTCTTTCATGTTCCTGTGTCTTACAATTTATAGCAAGGAAAAAGAATAGTTCCAGGATTTAATCACAGATTACCCTGAACTCAATCTAAGTTATTCTGAATGTTTTTCTTCAAGTTATAGTAATAAAGGAGTAATTCTTAAATGCTACCCTTTCACACTATACCTTTCACAGTGATTATTGTTTCAGGAATTCAAGTCTGCTCCTGAGGAATACATCTCTTTCTCACACCCTAGCTTAGTGGAAAATTCTTAATTGCTTTTCACTGGTTGTTTACATTCCACCTTCATAAATTCAAGTTTGTTCCGTGAAATATCTAAATGGCCCTGC
The DNA here is from genome assembly GCA_000404065.3 of Pinus taeda. Taxonomy (NCBI): domain Eukaryota; kingdom Viridiplantae; phylum Streptophyta; class Pinopsida; order Pinales; family Pinaceae; genus Pinus; species Pinus taeda. The sequence continues at coordinate 231,407 of APFE031429142.1, read as the reverse complement.
AACTCCAGCGGCTCAAACTCAACATTTCAAGAAATCAATAGCCACAGACTCCATTGCCCAATGGACTAACTCTATCTGCAGATCTCCACTTTAAGTACAGAAAGACATCCTTCCAACCAAACACAAACCAAAAACCTATATTTCATAACTAGCCTAATATCTTCACAAAACAGAGACAAACCTTAAAGAGAGAGCCCTCTCTGATTACAGCTAGGCTAGAAGCTGTAATCGAAAGATTGGTTAGTGGTTACCCCGGGCGTATTCCCTTGGGAGTCATAGGGAACAACCTGGGTGTTAACACTATGCACCTCTGTAATGTACATTGTTGGAGGTTTGTTTCCCAAGGAAGCTCATCAAGAATATCAAATGGATAGGTGGTAGTTGGTGTATGGTCTTCTTCTTGAATTTCCCTGCTTCGATTACATTTATTTTGAGCAACATTTTCACCCCCTGCATCAATATAAATACATAAATACAAAAAAATGTGAACAAATGTATTCATACACATGCAAGATAGACATATACATGTATATGTACATACAATTCATTTACATGTAATTTGTTTTTCAACATATATATTTTTTTATTATATATAATTTACCAAAATGATGAGGATCATGATGATCTGATTGAGATTGATGACCACCTGAAGATGGTTGAGCACCATCACACCCAAGTACCTGAGTTGATTGCACTTTTTGACCACCAGGAGAATGTTGACCACCCTCACGTGACGACATAGTGAGAGAAGCTTCTAAAAAAATAGAAAATCAATTCAATATATATGTATGTACATAAGATTATACCTATTTATCATTTAGGTAAATGCTCATAAACATATATATAACACACCACGATGATATGAATGATGACCCTCCATTAATTGAGTAGATACTCTCTTCGACCTAGTTTGAGATGCTCCTAAAAAATGAAATTTATTATAAATTAATAAAGCTAAATTGAAAAAAAATCAATTTCATATGTATACATATGATTATATTCAAATATCATTTAAAAACTTGCACATAAACATATATATACCACGATCATGATGTAACGAATGATGAACCTCCCCCGATTCATTTGATAATCTCCTTGATCCATGACCTCCCTCTCTAGTAGATGCATGAGACTCAATTGCTGCTCGCTTCGAAGAATCAAGTGGAAAGTACTCATCCATGATATATATATATATTCAAATATCATTTAAAAACTTGCACATAAACATATATATACCATGATCATGATGTAATGAATGATGGACCTCCCTTGATTCATTTGATAATCTCCTTGATCCATGGCCTACCTCTCTAGTAGATGCATGAGATTCAATTGATGCTCGCCTCGAAGAATCAAGTGGAAAATACTCATCCATGATATATATATTATTATATATATATATATATATATATATATTATATATATATATTATATATATATATATATATATATAATCTTTAGAAAGTTACCTCATGCATTTATAAATCTTTAAAATTTCTATTTAAAAATATCAAGAATTCAGAAAATTATATATAGATATATGACCTTTAAAAAGTTACTAGATGCATTTACAAATATTAAAAATTGCTTTTTAAAAAGATCAAGAGTTCAGAAAATTTATGTAACCCTTGAAGTTACCTCATGCATTTAATTGATGTAACCCTTCAAGTTACATCATGCATTTAAAAATCTTAAAATTGTTATTTAAAAAGATCAAGAATTCAGAAAATTGATGTAACTATCGGAGGGTTTCTTAAAAAAAAATTGGTGTAAATTCTTCTTTTAAAATATACTCAAGGCTAAAAATACAAATGTTGAAGTGCACATTTTGAAAATTAAATACAATTTTTTCTAAAACATGTCAAATTCAACAAGTTGTGCTTACATAGTACGGGCACATTAAGTATAGAATTGAAGAAAAAACATGGAGATTAAAAACAATATTTATAACTAAAAAACACATACATATCAAAGATATCTTACAATGTGTGTGTTTTGATGGAGAGCTTCTTAAACCAAATCATCTTTCATAAAACAAAATCTTGAATTGACATTTCCCCATACAATAGATCACTAGACACCCTATTAACATTTGCACAGTGTCTTATGCTAAATGATTTAAATTGACTAACAATATTTTTTTCTTCTCATGAAGTTGTTTTAACCTCTCATTTTTAACTTGGTACACACCTTTCTTCTGGTTGCACACAAGTTCAGAATTGGTGAAGACTACAATTCCATTGGATCCATACTCCCTAGTTGTTCTTAAGCCTTCTATCAATCCAATATAATATGCTTCATTGTTTGTTGTTCTTCCAGGTACATTCCTTTTCCTTTGGAGGACTTTGTTTGTCACAATATTGCATAGCACATAAGTAATCACTATTTTCCGTGGATTGGAATAAAAAGAAACTTCTATACATAATGTCCATTTTTCAACCATCTTTAATGGGTTTTCTAATCTATGTAAAAAACAAATTTAATTAAATGAATAATATATTTATTTATTGCAAATACCTTAGTTTACGAGAGAATGATAATAAATAAATACCTGTTGTGATTGAATAACAGAATACTACAAGGATTTAGCCTAGTTTAAGGATCAACTTCAATGTTCTCCTTCATAATTTATACATGTGATTGATAGTTTCATCAAGCAATTATAAATTATGATGTTAACAATTTATTTATTTTAGGAACTAGGTCTATATAGAATTGCTGCTTAAATGCATATGTGACAAATTATTTACACTGAGGGTGGATGCAGACTTGTTATCATTGGCATTCCTCCCTTTAGTTACTCTGAATAAGTTGATGGGCAACACTTGCAATGACAAATATAATGATGTTTTTGTCTCTTTCAAAATGAAGTCAGGCCATGAATATCGAGAGAACCATACCGTTAGTGCCATACATTTCCGCCCTAAATGCATAAGATAGGCTATGTATGTATGAGATTACAAACATTAACATAACACATGAAGACTCCCATATTAACAAAGATCTTGCCAAATTCTATGTGTTAGATAGAAATTTATGGGAAAATGTGCATTTTGATAGTTCAGAATAAAAAATGTAAAATATCTAAGGAGAAAATTTATGGGATGGGTTTAAAATTTAACGTGGCATAATGAATTAAAGTTGAACAACCACCACTCCATAAAACTAAGATAGTGAAAATATAGATTCATTCCAAAAACCTGTCTTTTACAAAAATAAATATAACAACTTTAGGAATAAAACACTCATCGATCTCATACTAGATGAGAACATTCACGCCCTAATGGAGATGATAACTTACCTCTTTATAATATTGTTATGTAAACTTTCTCACAACACAACAAAATTCTATTAGCACAAATTTCTATGTTATCCAAAAAGGGCATGATTTCTATCCATAACTGTAATTACCATATTTCATTTCTCGAGTGGATGAAGAGATGGATGTGTGAATACGTTCCCAAAAGACTTCCCTAAGGCTGAGCCTTATCCCTAGAATTGAAATTCCAAGCCTACTCCCATCTTAAAATTATATTATTCGTTAAAAAAAATCCATCTCATTAAATGAAACAAAATAAATATATGAAATTTATTTTATATTTCTTATAATTTTTTTATAAAATTTAAGTGATTGATAATTTTAAAATAAATCAACTTTTTATTTATTTATTTTCCAAATTGTGATTAACAAATATCCCAATTTGTTTCCACTGGAATATGTTATTATAACAACAATCGAATATTTAAACTATAGCCACTCCTGTTATCTTATATGGATGTGAGGTCTGGGGTTGCAACATCTCTAGAGAATCCTGGAGAAATATTGAGCAAATATAGAAGCATTTTATAACGTATAACCTGAAAATTAAAAGCAATACACCCTATCCTATTCTCCTTATAGAAGTAGATCTTTCCCCTATCGAGAGCCTAGCTATGACTAGGCTTCTGTTGTACAAGGACAAACTCAATAACATAGGAGATCATAGACTTCCTAAGCTAGCTTTAAATTCCAGCCAAAACCACCTAAGGCTCAAGTGAGGGTGGTATAAAGACACGAAGGCCTGGTTAAACCTTTGGGAGATCAACGAGAATGATGCTTTGCAAAACATCAATAACATTAAAAATATTGTTACTTCTAAGTTCAAAGAAAAAATGTGGTGTGAGAAATATTTAGCAGATAAAAGAAAACTAAGTTATTATAAGAAGGTCAACAACCCCACCTTAGAAGATCAAAAGTATCTCTTTGTTTTAACTAGCTCAAAGAATAACATTAATATAGTGAAGATTAGAACGAACTCTCATGAGCTCCATAGTGAAACAGGTCGTTGGGCAGTTCCTAAAACACCATGGATGGAAAGGATCTGCCATCTTTGTGAGAATAGGAACATCGGGGATGAAAACCACTTCCTCTTAGAGTGCCCAACGTACAACCACATTAGATCTCAATTTCATAATTTTTGTCGCAATATTGACCTTCCTAGCCATTTACGATTTCAAAATTATAGTGAGCTCGGGAGGCTTCTCTCCAAGCTTTTTGAGCATAAGAATAAAATCTTAAATCAAACTAAATAATTTGTTACTTTAGGTCTGATAGACCAAAGTTTGGTCTCAGTGGATGTTAACCATCATCATCATCATCATCAATATTCATAAAATCTATTTCAATGTATTTATTTCAAAGTTTTCCCATATTTAAGGATTCTAAACCTACTATTTCTCTAATAAGACAAGCATCCATTATGTTAGAAAGTTTGTATTCGAATAATGATGTTCGTTGAGATTCTGACAAAGTCAACCATGATAGTATCCAAGGCATGGAATTGAAGATAGTTTCATTGACATCCATTCCATTCCTTTTTATACATTTATTGGAGTATAATAATGATTTGGAAATGTCATTAGGATTTTCTTCAGTTACAAAATTGATGACAAATTCCTTCCAAGTTACAGTTTATATTGAACGATTGTACAATGGTTTTCTATTTTTGAAGTAAATATGTAGTTGAATGGAAAACAAAAATTGGTTTGTTGAAATTAAGTCCTTGGTCAAGTAGTGAACCTTTGTACAATCATTGTTGTTTTGTGAGAAAAGCTATAGTATCAAGAAAACCTATAATAATCCCTTCTTATAAAAAGGTTGGAAAAGTTTTCTTAGCTTGGAGAGGTGATGATGATTTCCTTCCCAGTCATTTATATTGAAATATTGAAGATATATTTTCCATTTTTCAAACAAGTACATTAAAAAAAATAACTGGTTTGTTGAAACTCTTCGTTGGTCAATTAACAAAGCTAAATAATAAATGCAATCACTATTATGAACATGGCATTCAATCAAAAGATTTCACGGTGCAAGTTATTCTTAGGCTTAAGATACACTCTTAGAAAAGCTACAATAAATCCAAAAGCAAACACAAACTATTATTCAATTTACCTTGTACAATATCAAGAAAACGAGGTAGAATCCACTTCTGTGATTGTAATAAAATAAGGTTTCTAATTTACACTGTTTACATTCATTTTCTCAATACAAATATCTCTAATTGTTGTACTGATTTCATGCTCAAAACATTACATTACACTCAAACCTAAAACCACGCTAAACACAATTACTACAACCTTATGAGTTGTGGATCACTTTGTGGCATGCAACTATATTGTAGGGATCCTTTCAATGTGTTGACAACAAAGTAATAAACCAGGTGGACCTTTTTAACAAACTCTGGACTTAAGCAAATCACCCATGGTTTTATAGACGAGACCTAAGAAACATTGGATGAGAGAAACCTATTCTGTCAAAACCACCCAAATGTTTTTGGTGGTGTGCTTGCACATCCATGCTATTCACATAAAACATGTTTGATTTCGTTGAAGATTTCACTAGGGTTAGGGACCGGGACAAAAACCTTTCACTCAACACTACCTAAAAGTATTACCTTGTCTCAAAATATTGAAGCATGTTCTAAGGTTCTAGGTTGTTGTAGAGATGTGATCGCATTTCGATGTTATATATTTCTGATCAGGAAAGATTTTGGCGAGTTAATTAAATTTATACATCATTATAAAGTTGCTTCATGCAATAGGAAAACAGTCAAATTAAACTCTATTGGGAAAATAATTTAGTGCTATGATCTGACTTGAGAAACTTATCAAATTGTCCTTGATAGAGCTAGCTAATGTGGTGAGTTGGGAATCTAGGCCTGCTCGCAAATTCCAATCGCAAGGAGGCGCACAACAAATCGTGAAAAAATACTGCAAGAAATTGTCTGACACCAACCAATCCTGCAAAAAAGCCAACAAAAAATTGGAATATGGTCCAAAAAAACCAAAAAATAAATCCACAAAAAATTAAACAAATAAGACAGGGACATATGTGGGGACGGTTAGTCGGAAAAATGCAAAAACTTCCTTCTACATAATTGGGCCACCCGAACTCACAGTTGCAAACCAACCTCCAATGCACCTGGGTCACCCGAACTTATAGTTGCAAACCAACAAACTAACAACGTGAAAAATTATGCAATGACCTCAGGGCCGTCATATATATAGTCGAAACATTAGTTCAGTCGAATAAATAGTTTGTCGAATTGTTTTTTTTGCCAAAAAAAATTATCGTCGATTTTTTCACCTTTGGAAAAAAATCCGTTAAACAGTCGGCATTAATCTAAACGACCAATTCTTAAGCCGAACTTTAGTATAAAATTTTGGCCGAATAAATGTAAATAATTCGGCCAATTTTTTTTTGTTCGGTCGAAAAATTGGGTTATGAAATTTTCGGGACATTTCTCACAAAAGTGTAACCCAACTTCACATGTTTACCCCTATATACTTTATTATTCACCAAAATAAGTTAGGTGATACAAAAATATCACAATTAAAAAGGAATAAATTTAACTGTAATAAGATAGAGTTTTATAAAACATTCGAACTTTGTACTTGCGTGGAGATGGGATTGTCCCTAAAGTACATATAACAATTTCCTTTTCTTATTTATTCCCCTATTTCCCCCCTAACTTTTACTTTTTAAATTTTCTCCATTTTTTCCCTTTTTCTTCAAACTTTGTTTGTTGAAATCTTCTTTTCAAACAAAAGTCTGTTTAACTACACCTTTGGGGACTGTTCACAACTGAAAATTTTCTTTTTCCTAATAGTATAAGTCAATAACTAGTTTTTGAATATCACCAATAATAGTAGAGCTTGAAATCATGTTTTCACTTCCAAATATTTTACTTTTCTTTTTCTATTGTTTTTTCATTGTCTCTTTTTCTCTATTTTATTTTACTTTTAATTTGAGGTAGAAATATTAGGGAGTTGTAGGAGGTTTTGGAAAAACCACCTTACCTACAAATTCTAGATCTTCTTTCCTAATTAATTATTTTATGGATTTCTCTCTTGGTAAAGGATTACAATATAGCCCCAATTGGTTTCCATTGGACATTAATGGAATTCTTCATCATTGTTGATGTGGAGCTTGAGATATCTATTTTCATTGACTATGTCAATCTCACATGACCCCAACCATCCAATGTAAAATATTCCTTTGTAGTTTTTGTATCTTGATACAAATAGGAGATCCTAATCTCCGTCCTTGAACCTCTTCCTTTTAATGAACCCATCATGCCATCTATCTCTTTGTTGTTGAACAAGAGTGCTATATTCTAAGGAAGTTCAATGTATTTCATCAAGCTCATTGATTTGATCAATTCAATGCTATGGATCCTTTGATATGTCCATGCACACTTGCAATGTGTTCCTTAATGTAATGATTTAAAATTATATGGGGAGAAACACTTTATATCTATATGCAATTTCATAAAAGGTGGATCCCATGGTATTCCTCTAGGAGGTTATGTAGAGCCAAAATGCGTATATAAGTCCATATATCTAATACTTATGATATTGTTTGACTTCCTTAGTCATAAGGGAATCTACTACTTTGGTAGTGACAACCATTTTCACATTATCCTAAGGAGAGATGTGGTAGACATCATGTGATTTATTTTAAATTTCTTAGTGATTGATTAGACAAGATGACAAGCAAATTAGGTACCTTAGTTTGTGACAATCTCTAGAGGGAAGCCAAAGTAAATGAAGATATCTTCATATAGAATGTAAGCCACTACATGATTAGTAGCCTTTGGTAAAGACTTCACCTTCACCCATTTAGTCACATAGTCAATTCACACCAAGATGTAGACATTTTGTTTAGATGGAGGTTTTATGGGCCCCATAAAGTTAAAGGTCTACTTTTATAATGGTGAAAAAATCTTAGTATGATATCACTAAAAATTGAAAAAGCATAGTGTAATTTGAGGATTCCAATTGGTTAACACTCACGATAATACTTTTAAAATCTCATTCAAGAATACAATCATATTGTGGTATATTAGGTGAAAATAATTAGAACAACTACATATATTTAAGAGCTTTAAAGGAGAAAGATGAAAAGTACACGTGTGATTTGTAAAGAAACATGAAAAGAATGAAATCAATGACAAGAAATAAACCAAACAAAAAAAAGAATTTTCTTTTTGTACAATATAAATAGGTTTCTCAACTTGGCTAAGTATTCCTTTGAAACATTATTGTTATCATGGAGTAGTTCTAGGTACCCTTCAAGGATTTGCAATCTATATGATCCATTTCCTAGTATTTCAAATATTTGGAAAGACCTATGATTTTATCAATTTCATCATTGCTTCCAGAGATTCTATCCCACAAGCCAACCAACAACCTATGATAAACACATTATGGATTTCCTATAAACCCCTAGCTACCCAAGTGAAAACATGTACAAATAAATAAGAGTGAAGGAGGTAGACACTCCTTTCCTCAGAAGGTTGATCCTAAATTTTCCTTGACTCGTGATCGCTTTAAAGTTCCAATCCTTGGATCTTTTCATATATGACCTATAAATAAAGATTAAATAGTGTCTAAAATCATACTATCTTATGGAACAAAGGTTAGCACAATAAATCACAACTTGATAAACAAATAAGCATGCATTCATTGGAAGATAAACAATAATTAAATGAGGGAAAGACGTTTTATTACATTAATGAATATCTTATATCTAACATGGCATCTTTGTGCTCCTTAACTTAAGTCTCATCATCCCAGTAGCACTCAAGGAGTTAGGATTTAATATGGGTTTTGGTTTATCTAAAGGTTGAGCTCTTGTGATTTCAATACAATATCCTTACTCCTAATCTATTCTCTATTTCTTCACTGTGGATACTTTCTTTATTGTTGACTTGGAGTAGTAGACAAGATGGATCTAGATATATTTCATATGGACTTGTCATCCTTCTCCTCTATGTCATCACTTTGTCAACCTCTTCCATGCTTATCCACTATCTTTGGTAACATTGGCCACCTCAATGTTCCTTTCAGAGGACTTGGAGCACTCAACTGTCCTTCCCATTTCACTAAGAGAATTCCAATGCTCCCTTCCAATGTCATAAGAGTGTTGGAAGGTCAAAATTAGTCTTATATTAGGTTTTCAATTACACATATGCTACATCTCAAGTTTACTTTTGTATTTCTTCTATAATGGACTCAAGAGAGTGTGAGTTTGAGTTATATGGGATCCACCCTAATGTACGTGCAAAAAATAATTGTTGGATGCAAGATGTGAAGTGTAAGGGAGAAAATGATTGGGGGGTCTATAAACCCCTGTAAAGGATAACGCCCAAATACATATGATATACATAGTTGAGGTAGGCATACACATACCTTGTATAAAATGAATGGATCATGGTTACCCATGCAAAAAACTACAAATCCATGAGAAAATATGTAAGGTCATGGTCACAAAAGAGAGTTCATGGTGGATGCATGTCATCAAATTATAGTCATAGCCATGAAATATTTACATTGTGGATATATGTCGCAATATATATTTGGAGGACAAAAAATTCCAAGGAGAGTGCCCACATGTGGTCATTGAAGTACATAACACATTATCCACCATAACTTGGATGAGGAAACATACATGAGTGAGGTAAACCCAATATAAAAGGTCTTCATCTCACCATGATGGTATAATCTACTGCATGTGAATACATGAGCTATTATTGAGCATGTGGGAGATCGTTTGATTACTAGGCGTTGAAGGATCTTGTTGACAAATATGAGCAACACCACCATTGATGAAAATGGATCCCCAATTTATCTAGCACAATCTAATGAGCATGTATATATTTTATAATTCCAAACAATTTTATAATTATTCAACAATGGTTAATGATGTAAAATGATGGTCAAATATGAGGAATCATGCCATGGAGGACTACAACTTCCAATATATTAGCTAATTTCTAGATCCACCTTTGAGATAATGATTTGGCATCAATGGGAAGAGATCTATTGAAGGAGAACCCTAGTGTATCCTTTGTCACTTGACATTAAACATCAAGATGATGATGAGGACAATAAATGATGAATTTTTATGTATAGCTAACATAAGTATGGATGACACAAGAGATCAAACTAGAATGTACACGAACAACTCTATTTGAGGTTTCGCTTGAACATATTTTGGCATAAAAAATTGTGAACTTGGTAACTTGGAGTAAATAAAACCATGTGGAACACAATGATTACATTAAAGGTATCATGGTAGCCAATATGAATAGAATAATAACCAATCAAGTGAGATATTGATTCTAGTTTAGGAGTTACTCGACTCATGTTGGTTCCTTAGCTCTAAATCTAGGCTAAGGCCAATAGTAGGTGAATGACTCAAAATGGATGCCATTTTCAAGGATGACATATGGTTTCCATTATAGAATGAAAATGGACAATACTTCCCCAGCAATCCAAATCCCAATTTTTTTGTATTGATACTTTTAATAGAATTATGAGCACAAAAGATAAGAGAAGTAAGCTCAATAATGTATTTTTTATTTAGTTTTAATGGGCCCAAAAAAAGAGAGAAAAGTATATCGATGTATGTATCTTTCTCATGAGTATATCAAAATTGTTAACTTTTAGGGCTAAATTGTTCTGTTCTATAGATAATTACATTTATAAACCTTTCAACATATTTACATTACATTCATCCAATAACATAATATAATCATTAGAGCTTACATATAGAGAGAAATAACATCAACAATTCAACAAAACAATAAAGAACAGTAGAAGAAAACATGCACAATAGAGACACCAAGATTTAGGTCAAAGACGAGGGGAAAACCCCACAAAGGGGAAAATGTAGTTAGATTCTTATTTTATTAGATATTCATCAATTGATCAGTTGAGATACAAAGTACAATAAGGATGAGATACATCAGGCCTCCTAGAGCCAACTCAATTTATTTCACAACTACGTTTGTCAACTGAATGATCTGATCTCTAATAATCAAACGATTTGAAAATAGCTACTGTATCAAGATGCATCATCCATGTCACTACACTATGTATTCAATATTAGGAGCCATCGCTATCAAGGAACTACATCACTGACAAATTTCATCAATATTGCAAGGCCACTGTCATTAAAAGCACTCTCATCATATATCACAATAGAAAAGTTATTGATATCAAGATCACTACAATCAAGGATACTTCCATCATATGTCTTACTGACATCATATAACATGATAGTAATATCATTGTCACATGTATAATAGAAAATTGTTGTCCAAATTTCACTGATTAGCAAAACCCTAAATGGTTATGTCCATGAGGGTTATTTCTTCTAATGAATACATCAATGCTAATTCACGGTCACTATAATGTCAATGTAATTGATTATCAAACTATCAATAAGGGCATTGTCCATACAACAAGTTCACTTTCTCATGTCAGGTATATATTACTATTATATATATAATCAAGGTGAATAGATTGAAGACACTACGATCCTTGAAAATTAAGAAGGTAAGCTACAAAAAAATTTTAACCATAAAAAAGATTATACAAGCCATTGTATACAATTGAAATTCAGAGATAGCGAGTCAAAATCATAATTAAATGTGAGCCTCAGAGTGATTCTTTGTTATGCAGTGTTTGGGAGCTAGTTAAAATGCATGCTACAGAGAATCACTGAGCCATATAATAACAATTGGACTATGATTCATCTCAAGAAATATAATACACGCCACAAAAGGGAATAATTATGAGCCATAGATGATTATAGCGAGTCACTATTGATTGTCTAATCCACAATAACAAAGTGTGAGCTATGTCATGTCCGAGTTACTAAGAATGAGCCACTATCATATTATTGTGATTCCATACAAATGCAAGAGCCAAATCCATATAATTTTGATGTCACAATCACTATAATTGCAATGCCGCATTCAATGCCACATTTTCTATAATTTGGATGCCACAATCACTATAATTTCGATGTTGCAGTCATAAAGAATATTATAATTATCATGATCTGAGCTAATTATAACCACAAAATATAGTATGTGAGAGATCATGTCTCCGAGATATGTGATGTGATGTGATGCCTATTGGGCGATTCATAGACGTTGTAATAAATCAAGCCATCAGCAATGACGAACCACTGTGGTAGTGAGACTTAGAGATAATATGTGAGGAAGAGTATGGTGCGAATTAGAGAAGAAAGAGAGCCATAATCACAAAGTTTATGCAAGCTACCATAAGAAGAATAAAGAGCCACATGAGCCTCAAAATTTGGAGATCCAAATTCACTTGCTTGGAGATGGATCAATGCCTTCAAGTCCACAAAATAGATGCCTTCAAGCCAACCTTAGATATTTGGAGGGAAAAACTTCTAAATTCAATTTTTTCTCAAAATGATCTTTAAATATATTTCTCTTGCTTTAATAATCATTTTCCCAACTATATTTTGTCACATCAAGTAATAATATTTCCTTTATCCCATTTTATTTATTCCTTGGGGTAAGGTGGAATTCCTTTGGGCTCTTAAGGTTTCCATGGGGAAATGTTTCCCATAGTTGCCCCAATTTTCAACACTCCCTTTCAGTTAGGGATGAATTTCCATTTGTGTCATAGTACTAATCTCAAATATACAAGTTTGTTGCATCATGTCTCAACTCATCTCATATCGTCTCATAGAAGAGGAATAACTCACCACCAAGAGTAGGGAAGATTCTCCAAACCCTACTGTTTTCTAGGTTAGGTTCCATGACCTAACCTTAGTTGCATCAACAAGTCATCCATCTCATAACCTCTCATCGTCACTTGTTTCGTTTCATCATAGGTTGAACAATGATGTCTCGATCTAAAGAAGATTAATCATAATAGGGGTGCTTCAACTTCCACCCTATATCCACAGACAATAGGGGGATTAATCTATCACCTTATGTATCTGATCATCAATAGGAAGGATACAAATTACCATAAATTGTAAGGACCACATTTTATCGTATTGACCAAAAATAGGCACGAAATGATATACGAAGAGAGGTAAGGATCATAATATATCCTATTGTCTTCTAATATTCCCATATTGAACCTCAAGAGTCAGTGGTACAAAACTTGCATCCCATCACTTGAGAAAGATACCACTTTTCTCAAATTAATAAAGAGATCATCAGGGCTTAAAGGTAAACTCCATTTGGTATTAAACATGGAGATGATTTTATCATTTCAGGAGTGATTGTTAGCATATATAAAACTAAACATCAAAAGCATACCTTCAACCTTGAAGAGGAGTTGACATATGCATAATATGTCCATCAATTTAGGCATGCTAGGTCCAAGGGACTTGATTTCTTCACGAGCCTTATCCCATGTGCCTCAAAACTTGAGGTGGCTCTAAGTATAGTTCTTCCTATGGAGGAAGCCAACTTCATGTAAATTTGATAATAGTGCATCAAGTAATAGGTGCTAGGATATCATCATAGTCCTCTCCCTCTAAAAGTGTCTTCCTTATCATTGTTCAACTTAATATTGTGAAGTCATTTGTCACTATTGCATCTTGTCATCTAGAATGGTCCTTGCATGAAGGAAATGTTTCTTTCACCATCTTATCAGACAATTTCATCCAACCTGACAATCTACTCCCTCTAAATAGGAAGTTTCTTTAATCATAGACATAAACCTTGGAGATGCCAATGCTTCCTCAGATATCTAGGCTCTCGTCCATTTCCATTCTAATCAACGTGTGGCTCTACATCCTTCTCAATCTCAATATAGAGGACCTGTTCCTCATATTCATCAAATGTACTCATAGACCCTAGAACCTGAGCAAGAGAAATAATAGCAAATGAAATAAACATAATGAATTTGTACCTGATGATGATGCATGTATATTTCTTATATAGATATGCACTTGTCTCCTTCATTTTCCAGCACCATCTCCCTCTCAAAGCTAACTCTTCCTCCAATAATTTTCAAGAAATTAGTAAATTCACGCGGGAATAATAAATTCATGCGAGCCATAAAGACTTAGAGTGAGCCATAAGGACTTGTGTCAATTAAATTCATGTGAGCCATAAAGACTTAGAGCGAGCCATAAGGACTTGGCTCAAGTAAATTCATGTGAGCCAGAATCATAATTAAATGTGATCCTTAGAGTGAGTCGTCGTTATGTGGTGTGTGGAAGCTAGTTCAAATTCATGCCACAGAGAGTCATTTTGCCAAAGTATAATGATTGGACTACAAGCCTGTAACAACCCCGGGTTAAAAGTTCATGTAATAAAGTTAATAAAGGAAAATAAGACCAAGGTCATGGGACACTTATTCTAAGCTGAATATTGTGAAAAACATCCTAGTGGGTGTTCATTTGGTTAATATGGCTAAGGGGAAATTGGAAAAGACAAAAATGCATTAATTGGCATTTATTTATGAAAATAAAGGAAATTAGGAGAAAAGGGAGGTGAAAGGTCGCATGTTGCATGTGAGGAGGAAATTTAAGGAAAATAGAAGAAAAATGAAGAAATTAGAGGCATGAATAATAAAAAGGATTCAAAGCATCAGTTTGGGCCCTTTTGTTAGTTTAGTTTTGGAGTTTGTTTCAGAGAGGAGAAGAGCACCAAGAGGAGAAAGAAAGAAAGTGAGCAAAGGAAGGAAAAGGAAAGCAAGGATCAAGTAAGGTAAGGTTGGTTCAAGTGGCTTTAGTGGGAATACTTGTAGATAACAGGTTGCATGTATGATTTCCTAGCATGCATGGTATATGCATGTGTGTATGAGGTTCATTTGTTGTCATTAGCATGGGTTTTACCGAGTGTGACAATAGTTTCATCCGTTCTTTGTCGTTTCCAAATAGCCATAGTGTGATGGGATTCATTCTTGGTTTAGCTTTGGATTTACGAAAGGTTTTGGATCTAGGTGAGGCGGTATCAATAAAATCCCAAAGATTGGGGGTGGAGATGTTTTTCTCTAGGAAGACCTCAACAAGTGGGTGCAGATAGGAAAATTACTCAAGGGATGGTGAAGGAATTCCGAGGCATCCAAGCTCGGTTTCGTTTTGTGATCTCAAGATCAAGTTAGGTGAGATCATGATAGTGTTAGGTTGGAGTTGATTTAACCTTTGGATTCCCTTGGTTGTTTATGCATCGGTTTATCTCATGAGATCCCACATTCATTCTTGGAATATGGCATGAGGGTGATTGGTTGAAAGAAAAATTTGGTTCAACTCAATATATGGTCGAGTTGCGCGTGGAAGTCCCTGACTTGGTTGTGTTTTGCATATGAACGATAAGAACTCCTTCCCCTTATAATTCATGAGTAATTATACTTGTTAATATGTGTCTTCAATGACTATTTTATCATTATTATCTAGTTATATGTTGGTTATAAGCATGGTTTTATGAAAGAATCAAATTATGGCTCTTATCATGTTTTTACTTGTAAATGAATAGTTAATGAATGCATGACCTAATAGATGTTATTACATTTATGGTGAGAGGGAATTAGACCTTCATCATGTTTCCCAAATAAGTTTCAGATCTCTATGTTTAGATGCACATTCATGACTTGTATATTTCATATTCACTATGTGTTTGACAAAATGGTTGTCATGTTTAGATCGGGTTAGGTCAAGTCCTTGATTAAGTTTTATGTTAGAGGCTTTGTCCTTGTGTCATTTATCATTTTGGAAAGTCTGGTCAAGTTTTGGGCAATGGTCTCGAAAGTAGCCTTGAAAACGTGGCTCAAATCCCATGCTTGCAGGCATAGAAATGGGTGAAAAAGACTACAGTCGCTCCCTTCTAGGATTCATGCATGCAACTAGACGGTTACAGTTGAATTTAGGTAGTGTTTTTCTAGTGTCTGGGAGTCCATATTAGTGAAAAGGAATGTTAACTCAGGGTTTTGAAACTTGGAAGGGTGGTTTAGATCTTGGGGGTCTTGTAGCACTTGAGGGAAGTTAGTAAGCTCTTGATTTGTTGACTCCATTTCATTAAGGTTGTCTAGGAGGTTCAGTCATGTCAGGGGTAGCCTTCAACTCATGTTTGCCTCGACAGGCTGGTGAAAGTGGGTAGATATGGGAGGAGGTGTTACAGAGTGGTATTAAAGAGGGTTGCGCTCTCTTTGGGTGGTATGGTTATGGTCATCCCATTTGGCCCATGTGGCTAGATGCATGTTGTTAGACATGCATTGCAATGGTTATGTTTGTCATGCATGAAGTTATGGTATGTAGTTCTTATGGTCATGCATGATGTTGGAATATTGATATGATTGTGATTTTACATGTATTGTGCTAATTTGGACTAATTTTGTAGATGAGATAAGACTCCCTTGAATTTCACTGAGGTATGTGATTATGTTTATATTTTAGTTTAGCTGACATGGTGTACTTGTAGGAAGAAGAGAATCAAATATGACAAGTAAAATGGTAGACATTCACATGACTCTCCCTACAAATTAGTTGGTCAGCAAGGAGATGAGTATTCGGCTGGTATAACAGATACATGGAGGAGTTTGAGAGCAGAGATAAGAAGTTACAAGGAAGACAATGACAGGTTGGTTGAGGCTCAAGAAATACTTTGCAAGGCATTGGAAAAATATGCATAGTTTAATGTAGTGATCCTTTAGAGTTTTTCAGACTTGCAAAGACAAGAACAATTGAGGATTAGTTAAGAACATGAAGAGAATATTAATGGGGCCTATGGTAGTAGGTCTTGGTCAGGATACATGTTAGATAGAGGGGACACAATCAGAGGTGGCATATCATTAGATACCTTGATAGGAGGACTGGTAGGTATGGGTGTCATTCTAGTTCCTCGTCTATGAGACATCATCACCACCATCACCGCCATCATCCTTATAGGAGGAATGAGTACTTTCCAAAGGAGTTCAAGAAAGTCAAGCCTCCTACATTCGACGAAGAGATGAAAAAGTCAGAAGATACAGAGGCATGGTTGCTAGGGATGAAGAAGTTCTTCATTGTATAACTATTCAGAGAACCGTGAAAGCCAACATAGCTACCTTCACTCTCAAAGGGAAAGCAGACACTTGGTGGGAAGATTTGAAGAATGTCAAGGGAATTTGAGAATAATATTTGATTTTGGATGAGTTTGAGAGACTCTTTAATAATAAGTATCTATTTGAAAGATATTACGATGACAAAGCTAAGGAGTTTTATGAGTTGTAGATGGCTTTTATGACATATGATGGGTATACTAGAAGCTTCTTGGAGTTGTTGAGGTATGTGTCTTTCAAAGGCTCATCATTGGGTTTCCAACATCATATTTGGATTAAGTTTGATGAGCCTCGGTTGCTAGAGGAAGCCATCAAGAAACTAACGCATTATTATGAGTGGTCAAAGCATAAAGTTGAGCTTAAGCATGATTTGAAAGGGAATGAGAAAGTTGAAGGGAAGTGACCACCGAAGTAGGGAAGACCTCAGGAAGTAGGTGAGAAAGAAAATATTTCTACTTGCAAGAAGTTTAATGCAATTGAGAAGGGACGTGGGTCACAACCTAAAGAGAAACAAAATAGAGGCGATGGTAGGGGACCATTGCAGTGTTGGATATGTGGAAAATATCATCGCAAGAAGAATTTTCCATTGTACTAGGGTTGTATGCCTAAGATCTATAGTGCTTGAGAGGCACAAACAATTGGGGATGTGGGTCATAACATTCCTTAGATTTATGCAACTATGAACAATAAGTAAGCATATCACCAGGAATCCATTATTGGGATGGAAAGTAAGCTCTGTGGTTGAGTTATTTCTATTTTGATTGACCCTGGATATAATTATAGTTATGTTAATCCTGACTCGGTAGATAAGTGTGGTTTGAGAAAAGAAGTGCATGCAGAGTATTGGTTGGTGCAGTTGGCTACATGTACTGAGAAGAGAGTTCACCATTTGGTAAGAGCTTGTCCATTTGAGCTAAATGGTATGGCTACATTAGCACATCTAAATGTGCTTCCATTGGGGTCATATAGTATGCTTTTGGGCATGGATTGGTTTTACCTCCATAGAATCAAAGTAGATTGTTGTGACAAAGCTATTAAGTGCTTGGATGATGATGGGGAAAAGAGAGTCTTGCAGGGAAAGAAGAATCCTACATTAGTGAAGATGGTCACAACTATGTAGGGAAAACACAGTTACAGGAAAGGGTGTGTATTATTTGCAATTCATGTTTCTAGTGATAAGGTTAATGATGTTGAGGATGCAAAAACCTTCAAGAGGTGCACTACCTTGCAACACTTTCAGGATGTATTCCCAGCATAAATTTTAGAGTTTCCTCCCCACAGGGAAGTGGACTTTTCTATTGAGTTGGTACCAGTAGCAACACCATCATCAAAGGCACCATATAGGATGATCACTCTAGAATTTTTGGAATTGAAGTTGCAATTGAAGAAAATTCTTGATAAGGTATACATTAGGCCAAGTGTATTTCCTTGGGGTGGACCAGTGTTGTTCGTGAAGAAGAAGGATGGTACTCTCAGGTTGTGCATTGACTATAGGCAATAGAACAAGGTGATGATCAAGAACCCGTATCCATTGCCAAGGATTGATGACTTGTTTAACGAGATGAAGGGAGAACTAGTGTTCTCAAGTATTGATTTGAGATCAAGATATCATCAGGTACACATCAAAGAAGAGGACATCTGTAAAAAAAAAATTCCGGACCAGGTATGAGCATTATGAGTTTGTTGTGGTTCCTTTTGGTTTGACTAATGCTCAAACTACTTTTATGTGCTTGATGAATAGTGTGTTTCATCCTTATCAGGACAATTTTTTTATTGTATTCATTGATAATATATTGATATATTCTAAAAATGAGGAATAACATGCCAAACATTTAGAAGCAGTGTTGAGATTGCTAAGAGAGCATTAGTTGTATGCCAAAATTAGTAAATGCAATTTCTTTCAGACATAGGTACATTACTTGGGGCATGTTGTTTCCAAGGGAGGCATAGGAGTGGATCCATAAAAGATAAGGTCTATCATGGAATGGGCAACTCCTAGACATGTAAATGAGGTTATATCATTCATGGGGTTATTAGGTTACTATAGGAGGTTCATTAGGAACTTCTCACAAATTTCCTACCCTATTACATCTTTGCAGAGAAAAGGAAAGAAGCTTGAATGGATTGAGGAGTGTGCATCTATTTTTAAGAAATTAAAGAACTTGATTACAAATGCTCCAGTCTTAAATATTGCATATCCAGAAAAAGAGTTCATGGTGTGCACAAATGATTGCAAGATAGGAATTGTTGGAGTCTTGAAGCAGGAGGGACATGTAGTCTACTACGAGTCAAGGAAACTAAATGAGCATAAGCAAAACTATGTGCCACATGATTTGGAGTTGGAAACTATTATTCACGCACTAAATATGTGGAGGCACTATCTTCTTGACAATATGTTTGTGTTTATGAGGGATGACAGTGGGCTGAGGTATCTGTTTGACCAACCAAATTTGAATGCTAGGAAATCTAGATGGTTGGCCATGCTTAGTGAGTTTGACTTCAAGATCAAGTACATTAAGGGAAATGAGGAAAGGCTTGCAAATTCTCTTAGTAGGAGAGTGCAATTAAACCATGTTGCAGTTGTGATCTCGTACGAGACAAATTTACAAGATCAGATCCTACAGGCAGGATAGTAGGATGACAAGTATCAACAACCTAAGAACATGTTACAACAGGGTACAAGTGTTCAGGATGTGGATTATCATCTCACGACAAATGGCTTGGTAATATTTAGGGACGATATCTATGTGTCAGATGATAGTGAGCTTAAGAAGCTTATATTGAGGAAGCTTCATGTCAAGCCATATTTTGGTCACCCAAGATATCCGAAGATATTGAAAGTTGTGAAGAAGTTCTACTATTGGTTGAATTTGAAGAAGGAAGTGGCAGAGTTTGTGTCTAGATGCTTGGATTTTCAGCGGGTGAAGGCAGAGTGTAAGCACCCAGCTGGTTTGTTGTAGCCTATTCCGATTCCAGAATGAAAATGGGAGGTCATTTACATGGATTTTGTTACAAGTTTTCCAAGGACATCAAAGGATAATGATTATATCATGGTTGTGGTTGAGTAAGGTAGCCCACTTCATTCCAATAAATATTACTAATTCAATTAGTGAGGTAGCTCAGATATTAATCAGGGAGATAGTGAGATTACAAGGTGTTTCGAAGAAGATTGTGTTAGACATAGATGTTAAGTTCACTTCCAGGTTTTGGAAGGAGATATTTGTAAGTTTGGATACAAAGTTGTCCTTCAATACATATTATCATCCACAGATAGATGGAAAAACAGAGAGGGTCAACATGATACTAGAAGATATGCCGAGGATGTATATTATGCATCAACAGTGGAAGTGGGAGGAGTATCATCCACTAGTAGAGTTTTCTTACAATAATGGTTATTAGGAGACACTGAGGATGAGTCCATTGGGGGCACTCTATGAGGAGAGTTGTAACACTATCATTAGTTGGAGTGATCTAGTGAACAAGGTACTTATAGGACTAGGCATGTCAGTAGAGATGGAATAGGAAATGCAGGTTATAAAGAAGAATTTAAAGGAAACAAAGGATACATAGAAGAGTTATGCAAATTGAAACAAGGCATTTAAGGAGTTTCAGGTTGGGGAACATGCGTACTTGCACATCAAGCCCAAGAGGAGCTCCTTGAGGATTGGATTGTGTGTCAAGTTGGCACCTCGGTATTGCAGGCATTTTGAGATCCTTGAGAGGATTGGACCAGTGGCCTACATACTTGCACTGCCTCCAACAATGAAAGTCCATAATGTTTTCCATGTTTCATTTCTTAAAATATATATAAAGGATGTTGATAATGTGATTGATTGGTCTGTATTCTAGGTGGATCTAGAAGGATAAAACCAGCCGAAACCTTAGTGCATATTGCAGCAGAAACAAATCATGCTCAGGAACCAAGCAATCGAGCAAGTTAAAGTACAATGGAAGCACTTTGGGCATGATGAAGCTACATAGGAGATGGTTTATAAGATGCGAGCTATGTATCCTTCATTATTTTCGGTTAAGGTAAATGAGTTTTTGGTATATGTACATATTTATGTATGGTTGTTGTTGTAAATACCAGAATGAGCTATGTTATAAAGCTACAATAAGAAGTATGGTTGTCATGTTTGTCATGATGGTTTTTATTTTGAGCAGGTTATTCATTTTAAATACTCCATCGAGCTAAGTTATACATATCCATGGACAATATGTTTTGCTTTCAACGGTTTTGCTGGTCATATGTGTCATAGAACACTGAGGATGGTGTTCCCCTAAAGGGGAGGGGTTTGTAATAGCCATGGGTTAAAATTTCATGTAATAAAGTTAATAAAGGAAAAATAAGACCAAGGTCATGGGACATGTATTCCAAGTTGAATGTTGGTCAAAACATCCTAGTGGGTGTTCATTTCATTATTATGGCTAAGGGGAATTAACAAAGACATTGAAAAGGAAAAAAAGGCATTAATTGGCATTTATTTATGAAAATAAAGGAAATTAGGAGAAAAGGGACGCAAAAGGTCATAGGTTTCATGTGAGGAGGAAATTGAAGGAAAATAGAGGGAAAATGAAGAAATTGGAGGCATGAATAATAAAAAGGATTCAAAGCATCAATTTGGGGCCTTTAGTCAGTTTAGTTTTGGAATTGGTTTCAAAGAGGAGAAGAGAACCAAGAGGAGAAAGAAAGCAAGTAGGAAAAGGAAGGAAAAGGAAAGCAAAGGAAGCAAGGATCAAGCAAGGAAAGGTTGGATCAAGCATCTTCAATGAGAATTCTTGCAGGTAACATGTTGCATGTATGATTTCCTAGCTGGTTTTGGTATGCATGGTATATGCATGTGTGTATTTGGTTCATTTGTTGTCATTGACATGGGCTTTTTGGGGTGTGACAATAGTTTTAGCCTTGCTTTGCGATTTCTGGATAGCCATGCTGTTGAAAACTCAAGGAATATGAAGAGAAATAAATGATAAAAAGATGAATTGCATTTACTATTAACATACATAGATGTACATTTATAATAAATTCTTGTGACTATTTGATTCACCTTCCAACGTCTCTTGGACTCCCTTTGAATTTCCAACTTCCACACCTTAACCCTTAGCAGATTAGGTGTCCAAAATCCCCCCCCCTTAATATGAATGGGTATGTATGAGTCCAAGAGGAGAGATGCAATATAAAATGTGCAAAAATGCATGGCAGCACCAGGTTGAATGTGCTCTTTGAGATGTTGGTATAATGTGGCGGTTGAAGGATGACCACCAACATTGGAATGCTTAGTGCTATTCCTGGAACTCTTCCAAATCTTTCAAGAAGTTGAGGTATTCCGCCAGAGGAAGTGCTCCTTAATGCTTTGAAGAGGGATGCCTATAACCTGGAAGAAGGGAGGTCTACAACCTACATAAAAAGGGAGAAACTCAACTTAAAAAGGGAGGTCTCAACCTGCGGTGGTTTAAGGATGACCGCCAACTCTGGAATGCTTAATGCAATTCTTGGAACTCTTCCAAAACTGGCAAGAAGATGAAGTCTCCTGCTATAGGAAGTGTCTCCAATTATTTGAAGAGGGAGAAGCTCAAATTTTAAAGGGAGGTTGTTATATACCTAGGGGGGATAATATGGGGTACAAAGGGAGGTACCCAAGGGAATAATGTAATAATGGGATGGGCCATAGTAATAAATAAGGTGGTTAACCCGAATCATGTAAGGGACCACAAGTAGTTAGTAATAATGTAATGGGCCCATGGTATTATATAGATGGTATTGAGGGAACCATGGTAATGACTCATGGTATTGTATTGTATGAGGCCTATATAGAGGTAGAGACTCCACATTTAGAGGTGTCAAGGATTATTATTGTATGTACATGCATATGGCTTGTGGAGTGTTTCTCTTCTTAAGGAGTGAATGTATGGTGTTGCCCTACCTTAAGGGTTTTGATCAATAAAGTGAATCATTTCTATCTATATTCAGATCTTGTTATGTTTTGGTTTATTTACATTATCATATGTTTCTGGGTCAGATCTATAACAAGTGGTATCAGAGCAATTTCTTGGGCAAAAGTGGAGAATTTTTTTTTAATTTCTTGCAGGAATTTTCTACGGTGACGATTTTGCAGATCATATCTGTATGTTTTGGTGAAAAATCTGCAAAATATAATTGAATATCTAGATTCTTTGTGGAAAAATACCCTATTTCAAAAAAAAAATCGACCGAATCGAAGTCCGGATAAGTGAGATATCACTAATCTAAAAATTAGTGGTGTTGTAGACAATTTTTCGGGCAGCAAGTTTGCGGCACAGATTTGGATGTTCTGGTGCAAAATTTGTAAAATCTAATTGTAGATCTAGATTCTTTGTGGAAAATTACCCAATTAAAAAAAAAAAAAAACGGCCGAATCGGAGTCCGGATGAAGGAGATATCACTGATCTAAAAATCAGTGGTGTTGCAGACAATTTTTCGGGGCAGCGAGTTTGCGGCCACATCTGGATGTCCTGGTGCAAGATCTGCAGAATATATTTCCAGATTTGGATTCTTTGTGAAAAAAATACCCGATTTCGAAGAAAAAAAATCGGCCGAATCGAAGTCCGAATGAGGGAGGTATCGCTGATCTAAAAATCAGTGGTGTTGCAGACAATTTTTCAGGCAGCGAGTTTGCGGCGTAGATCTGAATGTTCTGGTGCAAAATTTGCAGAATCTAATTGAAGATCTGGATTCTTTGTGAAAAAATACCTGATTTCAAAAAAAAAACAGTCGAATCGGAGTCTGGATGAGGGAGATATCACTGATTTAAAATCAACTATTTTTCAGCAATTTTTTGTGACGGTGGGACAGTTGCAACGTGGATCGGCAATTCCAGTGCCTAGATCGGGATTTCCACAACATGGGAAGATGTAGAATGGTTTGTCCATTTCTGAAAACAGGTCATAATAAAAATTCTGAGCAATATTGACTAAACTGTGGCCACTTTAAATTTTCGCCAAGTAAGTGAATTTTTTTCAAAACCCTCTTCATGGCTTCTGGCAAGCAATATTTTACAGGGAAAGATAATAGTCTTACTATTGAAGAATACATAAAACAACAAAAGTCAGTATGGGCAAAAAATTGGAGGGATTCAGTGTGGCTTGGTTTCAAAGATGAGGCTTACAAATGGTATTTCTCACTTGACGACAAGCAGTTGACCAAACTCTCAGATGCAGAATTTGAAAAAGTCTTTTTAGACAAATGGTCTCGTGCTAGAAAAAAGGAGAATGAGCCACGTAAGGGGTTATTTTCTACTGGTGTCTCCTTATTGCAGGTTCATGGATTGATTCAGAAGGAGAAGATCATTATGTCTATAAATCCTAGTTGCAAGCATAATTTTATCAATGTTAATTTGGCAAAAAAATGCAAGTTCCAACAAAACACATTGAAAACACACAGGTGAATGATGAGGATGTTCAAGTGTATAAGGATTTGAAGATTTCTATGGATAAGTATGTGTTGCATGGTGATTTTAATACTTCAGAGATGGATAATATGGATGTTGTTTTGGAATATCCTTGGATGGAATCCATGGGTACTATCAATATTAATGGCAGAAGAAATTCATGAAGCTCTGGTATAAAAAGAAGAAAATTACATTACAGGATATTTCTATCAATAAACAGGTAGAGTCCACAGAGGTTGAAGCAGAAGATGTTCTAGGGACTGGCATATCAGATGATGAGCCTTTGATGATCGAAAATCAAACACAAACAGAGCCTGAAGCAGAAAAAGTTACAGGTTCTGATACATCGGATGAGGGCTCAGTGGTTGAAGTAATCTTGGAAGATAAGACACCAAAGCAGGCACCGCAGCAGGGTGAATTAAAGAAAAAGACACCATTGGGTAAAACTTCAACATATCATCACCCACATCACCCCGCAAGAAAACAACCAACAAGATGGCAACAAATTAGCCACAAGGTTAACAACCTCGCATGACAAATAGAGAGGAGCGAAGATCCACCTACTACACATCAACACAGAAGAGCTGCCACGGTCAACTTCCATCTCAAGCGAGTGAGACACCAGCGAGATCGAGGGTTCACCTTTCTCTTGGATGGTTAGATGCACGTGCATGGTACCAGTGGACTACTCTTTTGAGTAGATATTATTATTTGTGTTCTTCCCATGTTTCGGGGACGAAACATGTTAAGGGGGGTGGAATTTTATATACCTAGGGGGGATAATATGGGGTACAAAGGGAGGTACCCAAGGGAATAATGTAATAATGGGATGG
>APFE031429142.1:170115-191124 GCA_000404065.3 Pinus taeda | reverse complement strand
AGACTATGTCTATTTTTAGACATATGGATCATGTCTATGAGTTGCAGGATGTTGTTTATGGATGATTGGTCATGTTGGGAAAAATAGATGGAATTCTATTTTTTGGATCACGACGGTGTCATTAGAGTCTATTTTTAGACTCTCAGGTAAAAATAGAAACAATCAAATATTATTAACCCTTAGTAATATTTGGACTCTAAACTTTATCTTATTCTCTTGGAGCACTTTAGTTGGAGCTACAGATGTGGCACATGCAACTACCTGAAGGAATCACATAGTTACCTATGGGTTACTTGAGCTATTGCATGGAGGACTTCAGTTAGGACTTCAGTGATTGAGTTCTGTGGAGTTAGATGAGCAGTTAATGGAGTTGTGTTCAGTTTGACTTAGTTGAACTAGTTGTATTTAATCTAACTGGCCAATAGACTAAGTGATGAGTTGTGTGAATTAGTTATTAATTAATTCACTAATTATTAACTCATAATGCAACTGAGGAATACATCAATTAACTCAGTGCATGGACAGTTCAGTGGAGACAGGTGTTAGAGGTAAGTGAAAGGGTGAGTTGTGACTATCAGTTGTGCATGAGATCTTGCACAATCAATAGATTGAGTATGCCCATGAGAATTGCGCAGTATGGGGCCAATAACAAGTGATTATAGCCTCTGCTCACATGATTTCCAGTGTGAGTGATTCTCTTGAGGTAATAACGAGTTTGGTTCAACCATTCTCATTCATTCTCAACAGGTATTGTGCAATGGAGGCAGGCAAGCAGTGAAGGAGATTTGGAGATCAGATCTGAGCTGTATTGTGTGTAACAGGTGGAGATAGTACTTAGTACTTGTGAGGAGTATTGTATTATGCTTTTTACATGTTCTCAATCAATATAATATACAGATAGTTGGGGTTTTTAGCGAGATGCTTTCCCTAGGAAAATACTGTGTTGATATGTGTGATTGATGCTTCTATGTGCGCATGTTATTGTTTACGCATGTATTCCGCAATAGTGTATAATCGGGATAATCTCTATGAATATGTGTCATATTATTCAAAATTTCTACATGGTTCAAGACCATCACACAGAAAGATCATCACATTCCAGGTACTTTAAGGGATATTGTTTTTCTTGCAATATGTTTGGTCACAAAGCTATTGATTGCTATAGAAGGAATATGAAACATGTAAGATGTTATGCATGTAACAAGCTTGGAAATATAGCAAAGGAATGCAGGAGAATATTTTGGGCTTCATACCAGAAGGAGAAAACACCATCACAGTCGAAGCTATGGAAGAAAAAGGAAGTACAGTCAGAAAGATGTGGCATAGCATACTATACAGACATGACAGACTTAGAGGGAGCTGAAGGTGTAGAACCTCAGTGTTCTAAATCTCATACACAAGTTTCATAAAAACAAGTCGCGTGTATACGCGAGTTCGAAGCTGCACAGTCGCATATATGTTGGTTTGAGGAAAAGCAATGAGACAGACTCAAGGAAAAGGGTCTAATATGATTCAGTCAATTATTTTCTTTGTTTGATGATGGTTACAATCTGCTGATGATGTGTGGAAATGTGTTGGTACTCATAAAATGTTGTTTAGAAGTTCTTTTCATCATAACTTGATGATGATGATGCCTTGATACTTCTTGCTGATATATGCATGATCAGATCTGATATTGAACAGATGGCACAGGTTCAGGGGGAGCATGTGCTTCAAATAATGCATTGTTGGCATTATGGTTAGAAGTCTTTGGTGATGATGATTATGATACATCTTGCTACTTATTGTTGGTTGGCCAAGAGAATGGATTGTAGGTTACAAGTCTGGATGCTAGTGATAGATGCTTATGGTGCAGATCATATATGGTGTACGATAGTTGCTAATGACTGTCATGGTATTATTTAGATTGCTGGTCATTATTATAAACGTCATGTATATCATTTGATGTAAAGGTCATGAAAATACCCAATTTGTAACCCCACTTTTCACGGGAAGAATGATATAATAATGTCTATTTCAGTCATGTATAAACATTTTGTATATCCCCACTTGGTTGGGTGGATGAGTTAAAATGGTGTATCCCCACTTGGTTGGGTGGATGAGTTAAAATGGTGTATCCCCACTTGATTGGGAGATTGATGTATGTATGAGTCATTGGTGATAGGAAGGTCATACTCACTTAGTTGAGTTGTAGAGTCGTGTTATTCTCTTGAAAAATATTTTTGCAGACTTGGCATGTGCTCAGGGGGAGCATGGACGGATTGGTACATCTTGGCATGTATAAAGGGGGAGCTCAATCATAGATTTCAGCATGTACTCAGGGGGAGTATGGACAACAAAATGTATATCAAGGGAGAGAATAACTTGGTCCGCCCTTTGCCCTTGATGTCAAAAGGGGAGAGTGACTTGGTGTGGTTGTTGCCATCAAGTCCAAAGGGGGAGATTGTTGGCATTATGATATAGGTATGACACAAGTGTTGTCCTCGATGGAAACTCACTCAGATGACAGATCATAGTTCAAGTTCTCAGAATGAAGGAAAAAGAGATATACGCAGGTTCCCTTTGACCTAGCCGCGTATATACGCAGGTTTGCTGACCAAAAGATGCGTATGCATATACATGCAATTTCACGCAAGGAAAGGCACGTACATGTTAGAGAACTTGGTTTTGGTCCGTGGTATTTGGTCCATGGTATTGGTCCAAGGTATCTTGTTCGACGTGTTGACCCCAGTTATTTGGTCTAAGGTATTGGTTCTAAGTGGTTTTGGACCATGGTATTGAGTAAGGCCTAAGACTATAAAAGGAGGAGGAGAGCATTAGGCCAGCACAAGTGTGCAAGTATTGAATATTTGATGAAGGGTGAGATCCAATATGCAGGTTATGGGTTTGTGATGTTTTGTTTGATCTGAACCAAGGATGCACCTATGGGGATGATGATGGATGATGGATTGGGATCATAAGGCCTTAAATGTATTATCACAATGTGGTTTGATCATGGATAGACTAGATCTGAATTATTGACGCATGTTTTATTGTATAAATGTTATGATCTCGATATGACTAATGTCTGGAATAGCTGCAAAGTTATGAGTAAATATTTGCAGATCTGTATGTGGGTTGGCTTTGGTAAAAGTGCGTATACATGCTAGTTTGGTTCATCATAGTAGCATATACATTATGAGATATGATATTTGAAGTTGTAGTTGGATCTGGTTATTGTTGCAGAGTTCTGTGGTCTGCTTTGTGTTCTAGTGACTGTGTTTTATTGACAGGGTTTCAGTGATTCAGTGTTGGGTGATTCAGAGATTGATGATGCAGGTGTAGTTGATGGATGTATTGTCTTTGTGCTTCAATGTTGTTGATGGGTCCAGTATAAAAATTGGATGAAACATGGCCCTCAGATTATGGTGTTGTGCTTCAGGAGTATCTAGTATGAAAATTTATGAAACGTGGTCCCTGGAGGAAGTGAGAAGGTCGTAACCTTCTGTAGGCTGGCGCCTATGTATTAGTAAATGTATCAGCCAGTACAAGAGCCAAGGGGTTGGAGCTCCCTTCCAGTAGTAACTAGAAAACGAGTGAAGGTTGGAGCCTTCAGTAGACCAACTCCTACATACTAGTAAACGGATCGGCTAGTACAAGAGCTAGGGGGTTGTAGCTCCCTTCCAGTGGTAGCTGGAGAATAAGAGAAGGTTGTAGCCTTCTACAAGTGGGTGCCTGCGAACTGGTATGAGTCTGCGCTAGTACAAGATTGTAAACAAGTTTTTCTTATCTTAAAGAAAACAACAGCAGGTGGTTTTTGTCCCGCATTGGGTTTTCACCTTATATCATGGTGTTCACGTGTGCTTCTTATGTGTGATGATCTGTTCTATTTTACTGCACCTATTTACTATTCATATGTTTAATGAAGTTCTGATGCATTGATTAAAGTTCAACATTTAATGGATTAACTAAATCATAAGTTTATTGGATATACGCTACTTGCATTAGACACAGTTGCGTGTACACGTGGGTTCCCTTAACTAAAGTAGTGTATATGAATCTAAGTATGGAAATGAAAAAGTTAGTGAGTTGATAATATTGATTCATCACCCCCCTCTCAGTATTATTTCCAACAATTGGTATTAGAGCAGGTCCTTTGGTAGAAGCTTGATCGCTTGAAGGAGATCCGTAGAACAATGGGAAAGAAAGTGCGTGAGAAGAAGAAGACAACTCAAAGAAATAGTGACAGGCTGCCATTATGTGGATATAAGTATTCAGATTCTGAATCACCTCAGATTAAATATGAACAAGAAAATGAAGCATCAGATAAAATCATAGATCAACAAGATCTATTTAACAAAAGGGAGAGTGCCCTCAAAGAAGAAGTAATTAGCTTAAAAGCTCAGCTGGAGTGTGCCTTCAGAGTACGTCAAATGTTGTAGGAGCAGAATGAAGAACAAGAAAATGAGATTCTCAAACTTAGGCAACAAGTGGAAGAAGGAAGAAAGTCTGAAGAAATCTTGAAGAAGCAATATCTGGAAAAGGAAGAACAACATCAGGTTCAGGTAAATATCTTGAAAGGTAAATTAGAAGAAAAAGATAAACTATTATGATTTCAAGATAGTACTAAAATTTTGGATGATATTCTTAGTAGTCAAAGGTCGCTTGCTATCAAAACTGGTCTTGGTTTTTATGAATCTATTGAAGGTGAATCTAGCTCACAAGGTGAGACAAGGAACTCTAATGTAAAATCTGAAATGCTCAACAAGGAGATGAGAGGTCAAACCCATCAACAACCAAGGAAAGATAGTCTTCAAAGAAAATCTTTTGCTTCTAAATATGGAAGTGATAAATGATTATTTCCTCTGATGAATAATTTTGAATGTTATGCATGTCATAATTTTGGAGACGTTGCAGCCAGATGCAGAAGTGGTTCAAGACCATCACACAGAAAGATCATCACGTTCCAGGTATTTTAAGGGATATTGTTTTTCTTGCAATATGTTTGGTCACAAAGTTGTTGATTGCTACAGAAGGAATATGAAACATGTAAGATGTTATGCATGTTACAAGCTTGGAAATATAGCAAAGGAATGCAGGAGAAGATTTTGGGCTCCATACCAAAAGGAGAAAACATCATCAGAGTTGAAGATATGGAAGAAAAAGGAAGTATAGTCAGAAAGATGTGGCATAGCAGAGTATACAGACATGACAGACTCAAAGGGAGCTGAAGGTGTGGAACCTCAGTGTTCTAAATCTCATACACAAGTTTCATAAAAACAAGTCGCATGTATACGCGAGTTCGAAGCTACACAGTCGCGTATATTTTGGTTTGAGGAAAAGTAGTGGGAAAGACTCAGGGAAAACAGTCTGATATGATTTAGTCAATTATTTGCTCTGTTTGATGATGGTTACAATCTGCTGATGATGTGTGGAAATGTGTTGGTACTCATAATATGTTGTTCAGAAGTGCTTTTCATCCTAACTTGATGATGATGATGCCTTGATATTTCTTGCTGATATATACATGATTAGATCTGACAGTGAAAAGATGGCACAGGTTCAGGGGGAGCATATGCTTTGAATAATGCATTGTTGGCATTATGGTTAGAAGTCTTTGGTGATGATGCTTATGATACATCTTGCTACTTATTGTTGGTTGGCCAAGAGAATGGATTGCAGGTTACATGTCTGGACGCTAGTGACAGATGCTTATGGTGCAGATCATATATGGTGTATGATAGTTGCTGAAGACTATCATGGTCTTGTTTAGATTGCTGGTCATTGTTATAAAATTCATGTATATCATTTGATGTAAAGGTCATGAAAAGACCCAATTTGTAACCCCACTTTGCATGGGAAGGATGATGTAATAATGTTTATTTCAGTCATGTATAAACATTTCGTATATCCCCACTTGGTTGGGTGGATGAGTTAAAATGGTTTATCCCCACTTGATTGGTAGATTGATGTATGTATGAGTCATTGGTGATAGGAAGGTCATATTCACCTAGTTGAGTTGTAGAGTTGTGTTATTCTCTTGAAAAATATTTTCGCAGACTTGGCATGTGCTCAGGGGGAGCATGGACGGATTGGTACATCTTGGCATGTACAAAGGGGGAGCTCAATCAAAGATTTCAACATGTACTCAGGGGGAGTATGGACAGCAGAATGCATATCAAGGGAGAGAATATCTTGGTCCACCCTTTGCCCTTGATGTCAAAGGGGGAGAGTGACTTGGTGTGGTTGTTGCCATCAAGTCCAAAGGGGGAGATTGTTGGCATTATGATACAGGTATGACACAAGTGTTGTCCTTGATGGAAACTCACTCAGATGATAGATCACAGTTTAGGCTCTCAGAATGAAGGAAAAAGAGATATATGCAGGTTCCCTTTGACCCAACCACGTATATACGCGGGTTCGCTGACCAAAAGACGCGTATGCGTATACACGCACTTTCACACAAGGAAAGGCATGTACATGTTGGATAAATTGGTTTTGGTCCATGGTATTGTGATCCATGGTATTGGTCCAAGGTGTCTTGTCTGATGTGTTGGCCTCAGGTATTTGGTCCAAGGTATTGGTTCTAAGTGGTTTTTGACCATGGTATTGAGTAAGGCCTAAGACTATAAAAAGAGGAGGAGTTCACTAGGCTAGCGCAAGTGTGCAAGTATTGAATATCTGATGAAGGGTGAGATCCAGTATGTAGGTTATGGGTTTGTGATGCTTTGCTTGATCTGAACCAAGGATGCAACTATGTGGATGATGATGGATGATGGATCGGGATCATAAGACTTTAAATGTATTATCACTATGTGGTTTGATCATGGGTAGAATAGATCTGAATTATTGACGCATGTTTTATTGTATAAATGTTATGATCTGGGTATGACTGATGTCTAGAATAGTTGCAAAGTTCTGTGGTTTGCTTTGTGTTCTGGTGACTGTGTTTTATTGACAGGGTTTTAGT
This sequence comes from Pinus taeda, assembly GCA_000404065.3. Classification (NCBI taxonomy): domain Eukaryota; kingdom Viridiplantae; phylum Streptophyta; class Pinopsida; order Pinales; family Pinaceae; genus Pinus; species Pinus taeda. Next base: position 184,175 of record APFE031429142.1, on the reverse strand, counting down.
GATTCAGTGTTGGGTGATTCGGAGATTGATGATACAGGTGTAGTTGATGGATGTATTTTCTTTGTGCTTCAATGTTGTTGATGGGTCCAGTATGAAAATTGGATGAAACGTGACCTTCAGATTATGGTGTTGTGCTTCAGGAGTTTCCAGTATGAAAATTTATGAAACGTGGTCTATGGAGGAAGTGAGAAGGTTGTAGCCTTCTTTAGGCTGGCGCCTATGTACTAGTAAACATATCGGCCAGTACAAGAGCCAGGGAGTTGGAGCTCCCTTCTAGTAGTAACTGGAAAACGAGTGAAGGTTGGAGCCTTCAGTAGGCCAGTGCCTACGTACTAGTAAATGGATCGGCTAGTACAAGAGCTAGGTGGTTTTAGCTCCCTCCCAATGGTAGCTGGAGAATGAGAGAAGGTTGTAGTCTTTTGCAAGTGGGTGCCTACGTACTGGTATGAGTCTGTGCCAGTACAAGTTTGTAAAACAGGTTTTTCTTATCTTAAAGAAAACAACAACGATGGATTTTGTCCCACATTGGGTTTCCACCTTATATCATGGTGTTCATGTGTGCTTCTTATGTGTGATGATCTGTTCTGTTTTACTGCACCTTTTTATTGTTCATATGGTTAATGAAGTTTTGATGCACTGATTAAAGATCAACATTTAATGGATTAAATGAATCATAAGTTTACTGGATATATGCTACTTGCATTAGACATAGTTGTGTGTACACACGAGTTCCCTTAACTGAAGTAGTGTATATAAATCTAAGTATGGAAATGAAAAAGTTAGTCATTTGCTAATACTGATTCACCGCCCCCCCACTTAGTATTATTTCCAACACCAACTCCATGTAAGGCATTGTCTGGTGGCCTGTCAATGCCACCTCCTCCACAAGATCTTGCCAGAGTATGTTGATCACCCAGTGATCCTGTGTACAAATGCCATACCAAGAAAACCAAAAGAGTCTGTCCATAAACTGGTCAGCCCTTGGTGCTGACTGAGACTGCCCTAACGAAAGTGCATGCTCAACTGCTAGGTCAACTGCACCATCCTGATTGTAATCAACTGACATGCATGGGAAATGATAGGTAGTTCCTCCCAGATCCCAATACCAGTGGGGGCTTCCAGCATCCCCTTTGCTTGAAAACTCTTGCTGAGCTCCATCTGGGTCCACTACCATCTCCATAGTCCACTCCATCGCGTACCAACTTAGAATCTCTCGCCACCCAACCCTAAGAGAGGGATTGAATGCACAAACTCCTGCACATAGAAAAACCCCAACATTAGGGTGTTGCACCCTGTGCAACTCCAGTCATCTCATCTTGCTATCTCGGTCAATATATACAATCTGACTAGGTAGCTCTGTCTCCCTCTGTCCAATGGGCCATGGTAACCTAACAATGCTGGTAGCCTCGTCTATGTATATTCGAAGAGGGTTACTCTCATGCTCCAACGTGCACACTAGCTACACCAATAGGGAATCCAACTTCTCCCTAGTGTGAGTCAATTTGGTCATGGAATAATGCCCTCCAAATCCTCGTTCTACTGCAGAATTGCCTCTCGCACTAATGCGACCTTCCTTTTTAATGCTAGAAGGTTGGCTTGAAACTGATGGAACTGTCGTGGGCATCGATCACCTGTAAACTCGGTCACGGCTCCAGATACCTCAACAACCATTGGTATCTCGTCTAGGGATGGAATCCCCTCAACAAATGGTTCTATGTGAGTAGGCTCTATCCTCTCCACCAGGGTGTCAACTAGGGTTATCAAAGAGGTCTCTAATAAAGGTGACTCCTGCGCTGCACTAGGTATATCAATGTGCTCCTCACCATCCTATGGGATCTTAGCATCATGCTCAACCTCCTCCTTAGGCTCATGATATCTAAAGCTAGGTCTCTGCCAACAAAAGTGCCCCCTGGTCTCACCCTATAATCGTCTTTGCCCTCTCTGCTCCTTTTTAGGAGAACTAGTGCCCTGATCTAGTCAAATTTCCCCACATGATGTAGATGGTTGCACCCCCATGACCTGCTCACCTCTAACGTCTTTGTTGTAAGGGTGAGGATGGGTTTGGTCTATCACCCTCCTCAACTGGGCCTACCTCTCATCATCCCAATGAATTCTACCCTAGAATTTCTGCATACTGGATTTCCCTTGAGCCTTGGGTTTGTCTCTGGTTTCACCTGTCACTGTGCACTCATACCCAAAGCTTCCATGATATTTTGGCTAATTTCCCACAGCTAGGCCAAGATCATGCTCTAATACCATTTTAATCGTCTTTAATAGGAATACAAGTGATAACAAGCAAATAATACATGCAACAAATTACAAAAACGAAATATTCAACAAACACCCATATAAAAGATGCAAATGGAGAAATTCTAAGCCATTTTATTATATTTATGCAAGTCAAATACAATAGATGATGGAATGGTGCACTTGGGCTTGTCTAAAAGTAAAATCAAGACCAAACCCAGGTAGTAAAATGGCTGGGATGAAGGTTGCCTAGCTGCTGCACCAATCTGTACTGTGCTGCCCAGAAACTACTACTTTTCTGAAGTTCGAATGGATGGAAGGTGCACTGAAATTGACTAGAAATTTATATGCTTTTAACCCCAGACTCCTTGGCCAAATTCCACAAAAACACAGAAATGGTTTGGCCCAATTTGGACTTCCAAAAATCGACCCCCAAAGGCACTATTCAATCCCCAACAATTCTACAGTGCTTGCTGCAAAGATACGACTTAAAACCCCACCTGTGGTGCTTAGAAAATTATGAAACTTTATATTTGGGATCCTTGTCAAAAACCTAGAAAAGCCTAGAAGGGAATTTCTCTGGTTTTGACTTTGGATTTTCAGCCTCCATGGAGCCCCTCCCCAGCTGCTACAACCAAATTAGACTTGCGGGAAATAGCTTGCCAAGCCCTCTGAAAATACCCCTAGAATGCTGGGTCCACCTCTACTGACTAACTCCTTGCTTCCCAGATGACCCTTGGTTCAGATGATTGCTCCCCCAGCACCACGAGTTTGTTGTTACAGCGGCCTCTGCTTTGACTAATGCGTTGGTCTAGCTAGCTGCTACTCCATCAGAGTTGCCCTTTATATGCTTCCTCCTCAAATCTTGACTCTCCTAGCAAGCTTTGAATCCCTTTGTTAGTCTATTCCCGACTCTCCTAGTAAGTTGTGAATCCCCCCTGCTGATTTCTAACCCATCCTGCGTGTTTTCTGGCTGCCCAGGAATACACAGTTCCTCTTTGCGCTGATGATTGAAGTAAGGGACTATACTAGACTCCCTGGAAAATCCTTTGTAACAACCTCCCTAGGGTGGGCATGGATGGTCTCCTGAAGAAGAGGTTGAGTCTTCCTTGTGGAAGACTTGTGGCTAAACAACCGGTAGACTCGTTGAACATCAGAGCATACAAAATGAGTTTGTTTGTCAAAATAATCAAACTGCTCGAAAATGAGAGCTCCATCTACTTTTATCACCTTGGGCTCCCTTAGCCTCTTGTGGGCCTCTCCTTCCACTAACTCAAATTCCCTCCAAAGTCCTCCTTGGCCAAATTCGAATTATGCATGGGTGGCCTCCACATTCCACTAGCTGCCAAAAATAATTCGAACTGCCTGTAGCTCCCAAGTCTCTGCATGTGGGGTTCTCCTCTTAAACCAAAATTGCTGCCAAAATTGTGTAGCAACACCTTGTTACAAATGGGTTTGAGAAGGGACATGACATTCAACTAGAATTGCACTACTATTAACATAGAAGCATTATGCAATTCCACAATTTATAAATCCCACCAAATAAATTCACCTTAAATTCTACTTGATTTTTGACAAACAAATGTTAACAATATTTGTATGCTTACTAATAAAATCTAGCTTCCTTACCTGAGACGAAGGCATAATATCACTCAATCCATCTCATAAAAGTCTCCATATGAATCGAACAGAAATCATATTGATTTAGTTGCTTGGAAATGCTAACTGTGAGATTGACAGAAGAACGAATGGCTCAAAAATGGTCTGGTTAAGAGCAGACTTCTGGAGCGAGCTAGAAGATTGAGAGCTTTAGCATGGAGAGTGAATAAGACCAGCACCAAGTGGGAGTGTATATGTTATGAAAACCTATGTGATTCAACACACATAAAAATAATATGCAAAGTCTCCTTACGCTGCCATTGGATATTTGAAATTAGATATTTGAGACACTTATATTGAAAGCTTCCTCCATTTTAACAATATGCAAGCTAGCATATTAATATTGCTTTTGTTAGAGTCAGTTAATTTATTAGTCGAAGGTCTTCGAAACTTCATAGTTTTTCTATCATACAAAGGGTCAAACTCACAAAATTTTTCACTGTTATGTGTTTGACTAACCACTGCATGGGAAGCCATTATGAAAGTGATTTTTCATTTGGTCATCAAGGTCTTTATCATTAATGGGAAGGGGTGTTTGAGTTTGAAAGCTTTCATTATGATTTTTGAATCGGAATTTTGGGGGTTTGTAGATCAATTTAGCCTATGATCATTGTTGTCATTGTCTAGGGGGTCATTACATGGGGTTTCAATTTATCACAAGTTAAAACCATAACAGTCAAGTTTCATTTGTTAAAGTTTTATAGGTCTGTTAGTGGTGTCTATTATATCCTCGTGTAATCATTCCCATGTCCATCATTCATGATTTATCATTCACCTTTATGTACTCCTTCCATGTGACATTTATCATCATTTCATCCCTCAATTCACACCTCATAATCATGCCATTATAACCCCTCCCCCCCCAAAAAAAAATTCATAATCCATGTGGAAGAAGGTCGTTGTGCAACTACTGCGCAAACTAGGATCAATCATTTTGGAAGCCTGTAAACAGGGAAAGGAGAACTTAAAGGATTATACACGATCACATAGACATTTAAATCCTACCCCTTTGATCCATTTTTCCAGAGGAGGTGTGCAATCATATAGAGCATGGAGGGCTACTTGGATTCATTGCATAGTGTTGCGCAAAATGCCCTATTTTAGACATCATTTTGAAACATTGTTTCTAAATGCATGGAGCCAAATTTCAAAAGACTGAAAATTGTTTTTCTCAATCATAGACCAATGAACAATAACCTCTTCCAATTTCTGCATAGTTGTAACATATCGATAGTTTCGAATGCATCTTTAAAGCTCATTTTTCGCATTTCGTAAATTTCTTGTTTTAAGTCATTGTTTTGCAGAGCATTTTCTAGGAAGTTGGAAAAGAATTTGGAGAAACTGAGAAATTCTTATCTTTACAAAAGTGTCATCTAAAATAATCTCCTTCAGTTTTTACACAGGTATTACTTCTTGGGAGATATACAGAAAGCATTGTCTCGTTGCGCAAGCGCTACACAATGTTGTGTTGCAAAGAGGCTTATCAATGCCGCACAGTGTTTTTTGAGTTTACCAGTGTTGTGCAACATTTTTTGAGTTTAGCACTGTCACATAATACTTCTCTGAGGCCACTAGTGTCCCGCAGTTAAATTTCAATTTGTGGGAGGTGTTCACATGTGCAGTGAAGTTGTCAAATGTCAAAGTTTAAAGGGGTGAACATGTAGTAGAGGTGGTAGCCAAATCAGACCATCAGCTGCTAGCCACGTGTCAATTTTGAAAGAAAAAGTGCCAACACAGTCACTGCTCAACTGTTACCTAGTCATTGCACAGTCAAAAACCAACTGTCATTCTTTTTGCTGCTTTTGATCCAAGAAGATATGCTTCGAAAACAAGAGTATTTTTACAGTGTTTTTTTTTTTTTTAAGATATGAATGCTTTATGTTTTTTATTTTTGATCATTAGAGGGAAAAGACTTTAAAACAACAAAAGTTTTTCTCTTTTTAATTTGGTTCGATCCTCCGTTGGATCAATGACGCGATGCATCTAGACACTATGGATTTGCTATTATATGTCTATTTAAATTGGAAAAATAGATGGAAAAGATTGTTGATGGTTTCATTATTGTTATGGAAACTATTGCAGTTTGTTGTTGTCATCTGTGTTAATGCATGTGCTTTAATGTTGAAGAGATTCTAGTGGATTTACATAGATACTTATCGTCTGGATGTTTCAGATTTTGTTTCTTCTTAGTTATATATTATCCTTGTTGTGTTATCTTGTTAAACTGATTTGAAGGTGTATGGAATAGTTACACTTGAATTCATTTTATATGCTCATGTCTAGCTGTCCCAAATATTTCAATTTGCAAATGGAATATGTATGCCTTTGCCAATTTTGTGTTTTCCTCTTGATATTCATTTATCTAAGTTGTTGCAGTAATAAACTGTTAGTTGTTATGTTATTTTTGATGAATGCCTTGATCCCCATTTTCAGTATACTGCAATTTGTCTTTTAATTCGAAAGCCATATTAATTGAGCCTATGTACATGAAAATCGTTGGAGATACATCAACATGTTGTACCAGGAAGGTTATGATCACCTTACACCTGTTTTCTTAGAATCCTCTACTACCCCCAAACCAAAAATTTAAACATTTTCAGAACTGGTCCTTGTAAAAAATCATATTCAAAGTTTTATCTCTGATTCTACGTAGTGAGGGAGCCCCCTTAGGTTGAAGAAGACTAATCATTAAACCAAAAGAGGTTTGTGGTTACCTCTGGGTTCCTCTCCTCAGCCTGGAGGAATTACAGAGTGCTAGCAACTTCCAAAGCTTAGTATAAGCTCTTATGCAGTCCATTTCCCTATCGATTAGGCTAAAACATAGAGGGAGAGTCCTCACATGGAAACAAGTTTAGTGCACCAATTAGATCATCAAAAGCCTTTTTTTTTATTTAAACTGATTATTTTAAGTTTGTATGCTCTAGAAAGTGATCCCTCTAAGGAAAATTAACAATTTGAGTTCAAGTGCTCAAGAAAATATTCACCTCAGGTAACAACCTCACATATGCAAATTCACATATTACAGGATGTTTGAGCCTTCAATTCTTTGATGGAATAAATTTCACAATCAGAGCAAGTGACTCGAACTTGTTGCACTCTTACGGTGTGGATTTGGGAACTTGTTGCGCTCTTATGGTGTGGATTTGGGAACTTGCTGCACTCTTACAGTGTGGATTTGGGAACTTGCTACGCTCTTACGGTGTGGATTTGGGCTCCAATCCTCCTATAGAAATAGAGAAATCTATTTCCAATTTCCCCTTCATGGCTTCCTTCAACAGACAATGGAAGCTACATTCAGTTGCACACATGGATTCCTTTTGCTGAGACGGACAAGGTGATTTCCATGGAAATCTCCATTATTGCTTCCCCTTCTTGGCTTCCTTCAATAGACAGTGGAAGCTACATTCATTTGCACACATAGCTTTGTTGTATTCAACCATTCAAAATAAATGTTACATTGGAATCACACAGTTAAAGCTAGCACTGATGCAAACAATTCGATCACGGTCTCAACTTCTCAAAATTGCCACTCTTTAAATTCATATCAAAGGAACAAAAAGATATAGAGTTATATATCCCACTCAAAATATGGCTTCAAGCTCGTATTTGCAGAGAGTCATCCACATGAACTCAATCAATAATTACATGAGTCGGAAAACAACGCACGACAGAATATATATCAATGTTAATATACCATATAAATTCAATATTAATGTTAATGCAGGGTGTGACACTCAAGTGGTATGAGAGAATATGAATGTTGTATTCTGGAAACAAAGCAATGAACCAAGCATCCAAAACAAAGGAACCAAAGCAACGAAACAAGCATCCAAAACAAAGGAACCAAAGAACAGACCAATAAATGTTTGAAGGAGCTAAAGAAAAGCAATGTACGTTGTATTTTGGAAGAGGAACGAGCCAAGAATGCTCAGAGAACAGCCGCTACGGAAGCGCAAGTAAAATAAATGGAGGTGAGGATTGAGGAATTGAAGATTGGGCCCCTTGCCATTGAAACCCTGGAGATGAATAAATCTATGTTGGCCAACGATAGGCCAAAATTTCATAACGTTCTGAATAATTTTTCGTCCAAGAAAGAGGCCCTGGAACACGATTGGCTGAACAGAGGAAAGAATTTGAGGCTAAGATTAGTAATATTGAGCGACTGACAAAGGAGAATGAGGTCCTCAAGCAACAGGTGGAGTCACAACTTGTGAATATGAGGGATTATGAGAAGATGAGTAGAGAGTGCATCCAAACTTAGATATCACAAGCTCAGGAAGGAAGAGGAATTTTTTGAGCCAAGTTGTTCTGATACCATATTAAACGCACATGGAATGTGAAGAGACATAAATGATAAAACAATGAATTGCATTTAATATTAACATAGATCCATAGAGTATGTTTAAAATACATTCTTGTGACTGTTGGATTCATCTTCCAATGTATCTTGGACTCCCTTTGACTGTCCAACTTCCAGACCTTAACCCTTAGCGGATTAGGTGTTGAACCCATGGTATGTTGGGGTCATTTTTGGTTGATGGTTGGATTGTTGTAAGGTTTTGGATTTGGGTGATTGGTCTGTTTATAATCCAAAGCAACGAAGATATCCTTCCTGTTGGAGAGGTAAATCCCCTCTACGGATAGAGGCGATCCCTACTAGCCCAAAAGGGGTCTAGCAAAAATCAATCAATGCTACTCTGCAAGTTCCTAGTTGTAATTAGCAAATGGGTGAAGAACACCTACTTGGATTCCAGCGCTATGTTTGATGAAGAGATGATCCTCTCACCCCTTCGCTCCAGCCGATCATAGTCCTCCACTATCCTCGTGGGCGGACACCTGCACAAGCAAAGAGAGAACAAACACAAGCGTAAAATCTACTAAAAACAACTATACATCAGTCAGAAAGGATGTAATTCACATTAATCATTCATAAGACAAATGAAAATGGAACCATAACAGTAGTCATCTATCTTTATTAATCAGAAATAGAGTAAGGTACAACCAAAGTTCTGACGCTGAGTCCTTCTCTAGAGGGTCCAGCCAGCATGTCTTCCAAGCATTCACCTTTGAAGTAGATCTCCCAAGTCAATGAGGTCTCTCTCTCACATACAAGGCAACAAACTCATGACCTTCCTCAAGCTCAATAGCAATCCTCACACAACACACCAAATGCCTACAAAGAGCAGCACTAATGCACTAAGAATTCCTCAATCAAAGTCTATATGTTCCAAACTCCCTGCTCATGGGCAATGGAGGAGGCTTATAAAGGAGAAGGAGTCTCCATGAATAGGTAAAGGATGAGCTTTCCCCTAAGATAAGTGGATGGTCAGTCGAACAGACATGCCAGAGAAAGGTTGGCGACCTCAACAATGCTAACAGCCAAGTCTGGAGTCATCTGGAAGGTTGGTTGTTAGAACAAATTCGCCTAAACAGGATCAGCGCGGGTACAAAACTGGGCTGGCACACTGGCATCGCAGATCAATTATAGAAGAGGTCTGGTCAGCGCTCAATGATACAAGTGGAAGGCGCGCTGTCCGTGAAATTTGACCAGCGCGGAAAACACGTGTGCTTCCGCGCTGGCAGCGCAGCAGTTACATTATCCTCCACCAGTCAGCACGGATATTTAATGAACAGACGCGATGATTCAATTAACTTAGGCAAAGAGGGTTTTTAGCCATTCCAGAGGGCATAAGTGAGGTGAATGTGGTTTTATGGCACAGTAGGGAGACTGACATGATAGCAGTGACATTTTACTGTGTAACAAATGCCCCCTAAAGCATGAAGCCCGAGAGAGTGGGAGGGGTGAAATGCTTTACAAGACTGCTGGACTGGAACACCACCAGGGAGAACCTGCAGGCAGATACAATTGATATTTCAATTACATGTAGTCTAGGCATGGATGCAGCCATCCAAAAGACATATGAAGAAAGGTCTGTGGCATGGACGCAGCCACCCAGCCGAAGAGACCATAATGATAAGAGGTATGGTCGCAGCCATCCTTAAGAAGCCTCAGGTATGGTCGCAGCCATCCATCAATGAGTCATGTAATGATGTCCCACAAAATCGCAACCTGGTCCACAATGGACTAGAACCAGGGTCTTGCGCTTCATCCAAACCCGAACAAAGTACAAGTTCGAACATGTGAATATAGGTGTCGAAGTCGAACATGCTTGAACATCGTCTGATTACCAGCTAATGATGAAAGCTGTTAACAGACGCGAGAGGGGCCACCAATGATGACGATGGTCCTCAAGGCACTATAGGTACAATCCACAACATATGAATGAATGAGCCGGTGTTGAACACCTGTGGAGTTGTTCGATCGGAGGCCAATGATGAAAACCTCGCGTCGAACACGAAGAACCTGCCATTGAGGCATGCAGGCTCCAAGGTACCCGAAGGGAGTCTCTAGGTCACTCCTGGATAATGAGCTGAAGTCGACAGGAAGTTATCTTTATCGAAGTTGGGCCATAATGTTTCCCACATCATCGACACGAGATGGGAAGAGACAATATGTTTTGTGTGAAATATTAGAGGGAGGTTATACTTGCAGAGGCCAACTTCTCTTGAACATATCGGTGGCACAATGACGGATTTGGCAGTATTTGGGGGTCAAATGATCAGAGGTCGTAACGGAAGGAAAATGAGCAGATGAGTGGCCAAATAGGATAACCCAAACCCATGGAGGCAAAATTGAAGTGAGATGAGATGTCCCCACCCAGACACGAATGCAAACAGTGCCATGTTCAAGAGCGACATACTGCCGATGATGACGATTACAGTTCCTTTATTTCCCCCACCATTTCTGGCGAGTACCCCGGTTATTTTTGGATGACAAGCTTGATGGGCATAGCATATGCTTGAAGAGCGTCATTTCAACGGAGCCCGATGTCATTAAGTTTTAACGAGTTTGAGAACGGAAGAACTCGGCGTCTTTTCATGTTTAGAGAGTTTGAAAAGACAGCTAAAAAGAAAACTCCAGGGGGGTGCTTTTTCGTAAAGTTGTGTCTCTCGAGCCCGAAAAAGTATAAAACGATGCTCGAAAGAACCACCTGATCATTACGACCGAGGAGTACTTTTCGTAAATAGTGACTCTGACCCGAAAAAGTAAAAAAGCGGTCAGAATCATGTCGTTTTAGAACCAATAACGAGTGCGAAACGACAAACACCCGGCAATCTTTGTTGGTTTAAACGGTCGAAAAATAGCTTTAAAAGCGACCGCCTCTCATTCCTTTTAACGAGCTGAGAGGAGGCTCGGCAATCTTTTCTTGTTTTACGTCGGAAAAGAGCTTAAAGACGACATTTTGGGACCAAGTGCATACAGATCCACCGTGACTTTACCGATTCTGAAGACCTGCACAAGAGAAACATCCGCGTAAACCCGTTCGATATGTCGAAAAACATAATAAAATATGCATCAAGGCATAATTAGTGACATCAGGATTAAATTCATGGCAAAATATGGCAAAAAACCCACATTCATAAAAACTATAGTCAAATTAGGAATTTTTTACCATAAATAGGGGGGTGTAAAAATAATTTTTACCATTTGAGCTTTGGAGAACGTTGGAGAACTACAAAGTTGACGGAGCAAATTCCTCATCATCCGGACGTCGATCTTCCGACAGCTGATTCCAGGTAGGTCCCTCTTGCCTTACCCTTCATTTTGATTCCATTTTCAAGCAATTTCACCGTGGGATTTGGCCATTCAGCCAAATTTTTTGAGCGTAGGTGCGCTCTCGGTCAGCGCGGATTCGCCCATCGGGTCCACGCTGACCGATTTTCCCAACACACACCACTTTCCGGGTCAGCTCAGAAAACCCGTGTCCTTCCGCGCTGACCCAGAGAAAAATACACAGGCTGCCATTTCCAGCGCAACTGTTTTAGAAACAGTCGCGCTAGCGCCGTGAAGATTGGTTTTTAATAATTAAATGGACAATTTCCAAATGTAGGCAACCTAATGATTTTTGGGTGATCTTGCAGGACATAATGGCCTTTGTATGGCAAGAGAGGGCCCAAGATAATGAAGATATGGCCGCTTTTTCTGATGTCGAATGCCGAGATGCAATGCGGGCATGCGGATTACTTAAATTCTTCCTCACTCCATGCTTGAGGGCTCAGCCAGACCTCTTAGAGCTTCTGATCAGAGCATGGAACCCAGTGGATGGGAAATTTACCATCCGAGGCCGAGACATAGAGTTCGACTCTTCGGACATTTACTTTTTGACTGGATTGTCTCGCCGAGGCATGATGCCCATCCTCGAGGGGCAGCGTCCTAGCGGTGAGACGCTTGATCAGCTGATGGCCCATGTATGCCCACAGGCGGTCAAAGCACGGAGCGGGAAAGCAAGCATCCCATCAGTGGGTGCTGGACCACATGGCGACATAGTCCTCTGCACTATACTCTTTTTAGTGACGCGGGCAGCAGGCAGTCTGGCTAACCATGAGGCCTCAAAGGCCAACCTGTTACTAGCTCTCGAGTGCTTACAGCCCACGATCTTCAACTGGGCAGCAGTTGTGACCAACAGCATGAAGAGGCAATTGAGTAACTGCCGACATGGAGAGTCGAAGCAGTTCGGCTACGGATCGCTCCTTCTTCCACTCATGTTTGAGCGGGTGTCGGCCCTTCGGCTGCAAACCATGGTGGTAGACCCGCCTAACAATGCACAAGAGATGAGGGCCACCAAATGGGCTTGGGTCATGCCACGTGGAGGTGGCGGTCGCTCAGTGTCGTGGGGCATCTTTTTCCGAGAGTGGCTAGATTGCCAAGTTATCTTTGTCGAGGACTAGCCATACGCCGGTATCGACTTCCATGGTGATCCTGACATGCCGCTGCCTGCGGGGGAGCAGTGGGATGATGGAGGTAAACACTTGATCTTTTTTATTTTCATTTTTTGTGATGTTTTTTCATTTTTTCATGTACATTTCCTAATAAATGCTTATGCTGTGAAGATGTGGGACCCGTGAGACCCCTTGGTCTGGCTCCAGAGGCACGGAGAGAGGAGCAAGGCGCTGCCATCTTGGCCTTGGCTCCTGCAGGGGGCGACCAGACAGAGACCGTGGTGCACAATCTTGAGGGCTTACTCGCAGGAGTCCCAGACTACCAGGGGATCGAGGAGGTCCCGCTAGCCGCACAGATCCATACAATGGGTGTAGAACCCAGGATGCACCGCCTCTTGAGGCGGGTGGCACGAGCGGTGGGATGCTACAGAGAGCATAACCCACCATAGTAGACACCTAGGTTTTATTTTCCACTGCTGTTTTGAGAGACATACGTCTCAGATGTACTGAGGACGTCGGATTTATTGAGACATGTACACTTATTTTTTGAGCGCCTTAGTGTGCCACACGATATATATTTATACATGGTGTTTTTATTGTATCTTATGCTTCTTATGTTTGTTGATTTACATATTTCGCAAATGTCTGTCTAATACATAGTTAGCTAATGCATCAGTTACAGCATTAAGTCTTCTTGGAATGTGATGATAAGTGATATAATCAAAATCTCTTTCCAATAACTTAACCCGTAAATACAACCTTAATATGCGATGATCCCTGACGGAATATTGTCCATTGAGTTGGTGGAATACAAGCTGTGAATCTAAATTTACAACCAATGAGCGGATTCCAAGGTTAATCGTCTCGGCTAATAATTCAATTACAGCGCTATATTCAGCTACATTGTTCGTTGTGCAACCTAGACACACGCCTTGAATATCTACCAACTCACCATGAGGATCGTAGATCACCCATGCCGCAGATGACAAATTACGAGTACTGCGGGAAGCACCATCAGCGAAACCAACGTAAGGTGATCCAGACATCTGTTCAGAAGCAAAAGACACAATAAGCAGCGATCACGCCGACTCACTAAGACAAAAATCAAATAAACACGCACACACACTAAACACACTATAAAAAAGCATATGCATGTAAAAAATAAATGAGAGAGTGCCTAGACTCAGGCGTAATATTTCTTAAGATATAGCCCATTACGGGGCCTGTCCAGGGGATTGCCTTCATAATCGATTAGCTCGTAGGCACCTTTTTGTAGAACTCTTTTTACAATGTAGGGCCCATGCCACATTGGCTCGAGTTTTCCTGCTCCTAGCTTATCACTAGCTTGATCGTAGAGCAGTACCAAGTCACCT
>APFE031429142.1:0-154679 GCA_000404065.3 Pinus taeda | reverse complement strand
AACAGACATGCCAGAGAAAGGATGGCGACCTCAACAATGCTAACAGCCAAGTCTGGAGTCATCTGGAAGGCTGGCTGTTAGAACAAACTCGCCTAAACAGGATCAGCGCAGGTGCAAAACTGGGCTGGTGCGCTGGCATCGCAAATCTATTATAGAAGAGGTCTGGTCAGCGCACAATGATACAAGCGGAGGGTGCGCTGTCCGTGAAATTAGACCAGTGCGGAAAACACGTGTGCTTCCGCGCTGGAAGCGCAGTAGTTACATTATCCTTCGCCAGTCAGCGCGGTTATTTAATGAACAGTCGCGATGATTCAAATAACTTAGGCAAAGAGGGTTTTTAAGCCATTTTAGAGGGCATAGTCAAGGTGAATGTGACTTTATGACACAGTGGGGAGACTGACAAGGTGACAGTGACATTTTACTGTGTAACAATGGTTTTCTTTGGGAAGCCGTCAACAAGTGGGTGGAGACAGGAAAATTCCTCAATGGATGGTGAAGTGTTGAAAATAGAAATAAGAAATGCTAAAAATAGCATTGTTATAAATAACATTTTAGGATTTATTCAAATTTAGTCTCACTAGCTGTTTGTAAAATAATTAATTAATTCATCTTGAGTTAATTAGTTGGAGAAAATCAAACATGAAGTCTTTGTGAAGACATGTAACAATTATCCCTTTGATTGAGGAAGTTATCCCTTAATTAAGGAGATCAAGATGAGTTGTACTTTGAGTTGTAATTAGTTAGCTCAGTTAGCTGAGTTAAGTCTAATTAGATTAGTTCCAACAGTTTGTGGAACTAATTGTGACTTCAGTTAGTCAATGCATGCATGCATGCAATTAGTGTTATCCAAATAACTGAATATTCTCTCATAAATAACTCATGCATGTCAGTTCAGATAGAGACCCATTTGAGATTAAAGGAAGGGATAGTGTACTATCAGTTGGAGGAATTTTCCTATATTGGAAACTCATCCATGCAGAAGGAATTATCTCCTTTAGGATTGCGCAATTATTTTAGAGGTCAATGTTGTGTGTGAGGTGAGAATCACACAGGTTGCAGCTAGAGGACCCAAGAGAAACTGCGCAAGGAAATAGGAGGTTTGGAAGATTGAAGGAAGGCATATGTGTTGTCTATTATGTATATGAGCAGCAATGAGGGATTGTATTGAGAGCTTGATAGCTTGTGAGCTAAAGCTTTGTGTAATCCTGAGATATTTCCACTGGTATGATAATATAGATAGTGAGGTTTTTAGCTGAGGCTTTCCCTTGAGTATTCTTTTGTGTTTCATGTGTGATTGAATCTTCTTCTCTGTTATATGTGTTCTGGTTGATCTTGCTCAAAATTGATTAAGCTTCCGCAAGTTTGATTGTAGAAGTAGATTAAGTATTTTGCTTTAGTATATTGCATAATCGGTTTAATCTACAGTTTCTCTACAAGATGTGTAGAGAACATAATTTCTACATGGTATTAGAACGAGGTTTTGTACAAAAATTTCTACAACTTATTGGAGCAATGGTGAGTCTTGCTCTCCTTGGTCTTCTTAAAAGCTAGCATAGCTACCAGGACTCAGTGAATGGAAGAGAGAAACTTCCAGATTGGGAACGACTGTGGTCGGATCTGATGCAGGAGGAGATAAGGAGGAGCACCATAGATGGTTCTTCATCCAAGGAGGATGAAGAAAATCTAGCCTTAGCCAGTAAGGCAAGGAAAGAGAAGGAGAAGGATTCGCATTCCAAATCAAGTTCTTCCCATGGTGGGAAGAAGATTGACAAATCTAAAGTGAGATGCTTTAGTTCTCATGAGGTGGGCCATTATGCAACTGATTGTCCATTGAAGAAATCCAAGAAGGGATCCTCGGAAGGATCTGAAGGTGAGGCCCTAGCCTCTCGGTTCGAATTGGATTTTACCCTCATCGCATGCATGGTTTGATCAATGATGGGTTGTGATTGGTTTCTTGATAGTGGAGCCTCATTCCACATGACCGACGATAAGAGTTTATTCAGTACATTGGAGGAGAAGGACCTCCAAATGTGCATAGAGATGGGCAAGGATGGAAAGTACCATGTTTCAGGTGAAGGTACGATTGTTTTTCAGAGGAAGCATGGAGCTTCTATCACCTTGACTGATGTGAAGTATGTGCCTGGACTAAAGAAAAACTTGGTATCGATCACAATGGTGAAGGACAAAGGCTACGATGTTGTCTTTAGTAAGGGAAAGGTTTTCCTTAGACACATCACCACGAGACAGGTGAAGCAGATCGGTTCACGAGTCAAGAACCTGTATTCTCTTAAGGCTCAACATGCATGCAAAGGCTTAAGGAGCAAGGCAACTATTAGAGACTTGGTGGTTGAGAGGGAGAGTACATTACCTCTCAACATGCAACACCAGAAGAAGTCTCAGACAATTGTGGAGGAGCCACAATTGGTGAAGTAGCTTCAAGAGGTTGTGGAGCAGCCACAACTGGAGAAGTCGAGAGGAGATCGAGTGGAGGCATCCACTCATGCAGAGACCTCCAGTAGGGGGAAATTTTAAGGCAAGTGGGCAGAGGGATCACATGTAGCCATAACTCCAGGTGTGAGGTGGGACGATGTGAAGTGACAGTCCCAAGAAGGTTGAAATAGGGGCAAGATCCTTGAGGTACCCAACCTCTTTTATTAGACCTTGCTACGGGAGCCTCGACGAGGATTAGCAGGATTGGCTGAGTGGGTAGAGACATATGTGGAGGGAGTGGCAGAGGGAGCTTCATAATTAGAGGGTGTTTCTAGCCCAACAGGGAGGTCAGTTGGGAGATTAGTTACTTACTTGTTAGTAACTGAGTTGCAGTGCAACATTGGGCAACATGATGCAACATGATGAGAGGAGGTGCAGTGCGGTGCAGTGTTGGGAGATAGCCTCTGTCACTTTGATCTCTGACTGCATCAATCCCACTGATACTGAAGAGCACAGAGGTGCAGAGTTTTCAGTCGACAAAGGAAATAACAGTCAGAGACTTTGATGACATATGAATCATTCTGATTCAGGTTGGATATTTTTTGTTTGTAGAGTTGCTGGAGCAACAACACTTGAGGGAAGTGTTGCATGCGGAACATTCCAAAGGTTCAAGATCAGGTTCAAGTTGAATGCCTTTCTTGTTGAGAGGGAGTGTTGAAAATTACAACAAGAAATGCTAAAAATATCATTGCTATAAATAACATTTCAGGATATACTCCAACTCTGTTGGAAATAGTAAAAAATATAAATGTTAAAAATAACATTTCGAGATAGATTCCAATTTTAATTAGTCCCTAAATTAAAAATTGAGAGTTAAAATTCGAATTTAGTCTCACTTGCTGTTTTTAAAATAATTAATTAATTCATCTTGAGTTAATTAGTTGGAGAAAATCAAACATGAAGTCTTTGTGAAGACATGCAACAATTATCCCTTTGATTGAGGAAGTTATCCCTTAATTAAGGAGATCAAGATGAGTTGTACTTTGAGTTGTAATTAGTTAGCTCAGTTAACTGAGTTAAGTCCAGTAAGATTAGTTCCAACAGTTTGTGGAACTAATTGTGAGTTCAGTTAGTCAATGCATGCATGCATGCAACTAGTCTTCTCCAGATAACTGAATATTCTCTTATAAATAACTCATGCATGTCACTTCAGACAGAGACCTAGTTGAGATTAAAGGAAGGGAAAATGTACTATTAGTTGGAGGAATTTTCCTATATAGGAAACTCATCCATGCAGAAGGAATTATCTCCTTTAGGGTTGCACAGTTATTTCAGAGGTTAGTGTTGTGTGTGAGGTGAGAATCACACAGGTTGCAGCTAGAGGACCCAGGAGAAACTGCGCAAGGAAATAGGAGGCTTGGAGGATTGAAGGAAGGCATTTGTATTGTCTATTATGTCTATGAGAAGTAGTGAGGGATTGTACTGAGTGCTGGATAGCTTGTGAGCTAAATCTTTGTGTAATCTTGAGATATTTCCACTTGTATGATAATACAGATAGCAGGGTTTTTAGCTATGGCTTTCCCATGAGTATTCTCCTGGGTTTCATGTGTGATTGAATCTTCTTCTCTGTTATATGTGTTCTGGTTGATCTTGCTCAAAATTATTATGCTTCCGCAAGTTTGATTGTAGAAGTAGATTAAGTATTTTGCTTTAGTACATTGCATAATTAGTTTAATCTACAATTTCTCCACAAGACGTGTAGAGAGCAGAATTTCTACATGAAGGAATTCTGAGGCATCCAAGCTCGGTTTGGTTTTGTGATCTCAGGACCGGTTTAGGTGAGATAACAATAGTGTGAGGGTGGAGATGGTTAACCTATGGATTCCCTTGGTTGTTTATGCATTGGTTTATCCCATGAGATCCTACATTCATGCTTGGAATATGGCACAGGGGCGATTGGTTGAAAGAAAGATTTTGGTTCAGCTCAATCTATGGTTGGGTGGTATTTGGAAGTCCCTGATTTGGTTGGCTTTTTCATATGAATGATAAGAACTTCTCTTTCTAGTGTTTGTAGTGCAACATATAGTTGCAGGTTGTTGGTGCTTCTCTTGTACAATTTTTTTAGAGGTCACAATTGAATATTGTTAAAGAATATTGTGCTTACTTTAATTGTTGTTGCGTGGAAGAACATGGAGCTTCCACCAAATTTCTTGCATTAAGTTTAACGATTGATTGGTGGGTACCCTAGGTGAAACGTGCACCGATGTTTTTTTTTGAGTTATCACCAAAATCAGTGAATTCTAAGGAGTTGTGTTTGGAGCCATATTTAAAGAAATATGAGTGTGGAATTTTATGAATGTTTGCATTGAACGAGTCTTTGTTGAACCTAGGTCGATCAGAGAGCAGTTGTTACAGCCTGTGGTTTGTGTCGAAGAGCTCATACACATGGACCTGTGCGTGGAGAAAAAGTTGATGTTGTTAAAATCGATGATTGTGTTGAAAGTGTTAAGACTAAAACTGCAATGAGTAATGAAGAAAGTATGTGTGTAGATGACAACAGAGTAGCATGTGATAGTAAGGAAACTCCTTGTGATGTAGTTTTTAATGATGAACATGGAACACCTTATCAACCACTATATGATGATAAAAATCCTTGTGATGTAGTTTTTAATGATGAACATGAAACACCTTATCAACCACTCTATGATGATGAAAAATTTTCAAGTGAAGATTGATTACAAATCCTACAAGAGAAGAAACTTGTAGATGAATTATTAAGTGGAAGGGTAACCAAGGTTGAAGATCAATTGGATGAGAAAGATGAAACTAAGTATAGGATTGTAATATAGAAAATAATGAATATTTGGTAGAAGAAGATAAAGTTGGAAATAACACAAATTATGATGATTTTGTAAATCTCACTAATGTTTACTAATGTGCACGTATTGGTAGCACCTAGGCAAAAGCAACTGAAAAAGAAGAGAATCCAGTTGTAATGTCTACCTACAATCAAGACTTGGACTTGGTTGAACAATACTTAAAAACTCTCAATGATGGAAGTGAAAGTGTTGAAAAAGGAGTTGAAATGAATTAGCATTATCCTAGTAGTTACAAGGAGCAATATCCAATGTTCATGATCCAGAGTAAGAAGAAGAAGAAAGAAGTTGAACACATGAACGTTTGGAGCAATAAGTTCAAGAAAAATATTCATCAATATATTGTAACAAAGAAAGTCAAAATGAAATATTTGACTCATGTTTGTAAGCCTAATGGAAACTTAGACCAACAGACAAGTTAATGTACAGGTCGTGATTAAAGGGAGGTGTTAGAATAATAATCACCACCTTTGTTCATGTGACGACGAAGATTGTTCTATAGCTGTTGATGAACTTTTGGTCGGAGATATTCGACAGGAGTAATTGATAGTTGGTGGATTCAGTATTGAATCTTCGACTCGCTTTATGTATAAATTGCAATATGTGGAATGAAATCGTTAAGTGTTTTCATTTTGTGTGTTATTCTTTGATAATCATGTTTGAGAGAGATGCAATGTGATTTGATGCCTATTGGGCGAGTCATGGAGACTCTATAATAAATATTGGCATAGTTAAAAAAAGTAGATGCCTTCAAGTCGATCTTAGATATTTGGAGGGAAACACTTTTAAATTCAAATTTTGATCAAATTTTTGTTTAAATATATTTCTCTTGCTTAAAATTTTTTTGCCTAACCAGATTTTGTCATATCAAATAATAATATTTCCTTTATCCCATTTGAATTCTACCTTGGAGAAAGGTGGGCTTCCTTTGGAGCCTTAGGGTTACTATAGGGAAATTCGTGATATAGCTCATAGTGAATCATGACAATGAGTCTTATCTCAAATGTTCCTAATATTCTCTATATTTAAACTTTTGTGATTCATATTGTTTATCTTATTCTCAATATTATTAATATTAAATTTAAATCTCTTAAAACAAATCTATATGATAAAATAAATAATATATTATTTTGTAAATATTTTTTTAATTAAAATATAATAATTTATATAAATGTAATCTTAAATAAATTAAAAAAATTAAAAACGTTAATATTTGTTATAGAAAAAGCATACCAATATACATGAAAAATAAAATGAGTGATCATATAGATATGTATAATCTTAGAAAAATTGAACCGCAAAGATATCATATTGCCTTTGTTACAAATTAGAATTGTAACCACGGTTTGGGGTGGGGAGATTCCAATTTATTAAAATTCGATAAGTACTTGTTACTGTGGCAAATTTCTGAATAATTCTATTCACAAAATTTTCCATTCATATATTTTTCAAATAACTTAATTAAAATAACAATAAATCTATATAATTTCATATTCATTTAGATAACAACAAATACATGCATTCATTTTTTTTTTAAATAACTTAATTAAAACATTCATATATTTTTTGTCCACATGGGGTAGCTCAAGCGGCAATGGCCGTGGAAATGAAGTCTCACTGAACCGGAAGTCTTGGGTTCAAATCTTAGGCTACCCTTCCCCCGTTGAGAGATACTTAATGGACATGTAAATCGGAGAACTTACAAAAAAAAACATTCATATATTTTTCAAATAACTTAATTAAAATATCAATAAACATATATAATTTCATATTCATTAAAATAACAACAAACACATACCTTCATTATATGAAAAATAATTTAATTAAAATAACAGTAAACATATACAATTTCATATTCATTAAAATAACAACAAACAAACACATACATTCATTATTTTTATGAAAAATAATTTAATTAAAATAACAGTAAACCTATACCATTTCATATTCATTAAAATAATGACAAACACATACCTTCACTATTTGTTTATTCTTTTAATTCTATCAATATTAAGAACAAATGGTTTACCATTACCAAATTCTTGAGGCTAATATCCTTTCATGGATAAAATTCATAAAACATCCAGGCTAGTATCTTTTTAGGCTAGTATCTTTTTATGAATAAAATGCATTAAGTAATGAAATATGTTTGTTTTTATAGATACTACTCTTATTGGTCAGTTGCACGCAATGATTTTTATTGAGAAAAAGAAACTGAAGCATATTTTTTTATATTATGTTGTGATGATGTTAAGAATGAGAATAATAATAATAAATAAACCAAACAAAAATATTTTTATCTTATTGGGTGATGATGCTAAGAATGAAATTAATGATAATAAATAAACTATTTTTTTTTTTTTTTTTTACAATATAAATAGGGTTTATTTCTTCAAAACATTATTGTTATCATGGAGTAGTTTTAGGTACTCTTCGAGGATTTGCAATGTATATGATGTATTTCTTATTATTTTAATAATTTGGAAAGGCTTATGATTTGTTTAATTTCATTGTTATTTCAAGAGATTTTATCCCACAAACCTACTCACTAACCTATGATATACATATTATGGATTTCCTATAAACCCCTAGCTACCCAAGTGTAAACATGTACAAAGAAATAAGAGTGAAGGAGGTAGACACACTTTTCTTCAAAGAGTTGTTCCTATATTTTCCTTGACACATGATCACTCTAAAGTTCCAACCCTTGGCTCTTTTCACCTATAACCTATAAATAAAAATTAAATAGTGTCTATAATCATACTATCTTACAGAACAAAGTTCACACCATAAATCACAACTTAATAACCAAATAAGCATGAATTCATTTGAAGATAAACAATAATTAAATGAGGGAAAAATGATTCATTACATTGATGAAGATCTTATATCTAACATGACATCTTTGTGCTCCTCAACCTAAGTCTCATCCTCTCACTAAAACTCAAGAAGTTAGGCTTAATATGGGTTTTGGTTTATCTAAAAGTTGATCTCTTGTGATTTCAATAAATATCCTTAATTTTAGACTATTCTCTTGCTTCATGGTGGATACTTTCTTTATTGTTGACTTGGAGTAGTAGATAGGATGCATCTAGATATATTTCATACAATATTGTCATCCTTATCCCTTTTTTTCAACACTCCTTCAACCTCTTCCATGCTTATCCACTATCTTTGGTAACATTGGCCACCTCAATGTTCCTTTTCTGAGGACTTGGAGCACTCAACTCTCCTTCCCATTTCACTCAGATCATTTCAATGCTCCCTTCCAATGTCATAAGAGTGTTAGAGGATCAAAATTAGACTTATCTTAGGTTTTCAATGAGGCATAAGCTACATCTCAAGTTTACTTTTGTGTTTCTTCTATAATGGACTCAAGGGAGGGTGAATTTGAGTTATACCAGGTCTCCCCTAATATAAGTGCAAAACAATTTTGTTGGATGCAAGATGTGAAGTGAAAGGGAGCAAAGGATTGGGGGATCTATCAACCCCTACAAAAGATAACACCCAGATACACAAGATATACATAGTTTAGGTAGGCATACACATACCTTGTATAAAATGAATGGATCCATGGTTACACATGCAACAAACTACAAATCCATGAGAAAATATGTTAGGTCATGGTCACAAAAGGGAATTCATGGTGGATCCATGTCATCAAATTCTAGTCATAACCATGAAATATTTACTTTGTGAATATATGTCACAATATATATTAGGAGGACAACACACATTATCCACCACAATTTGGATGAGGAAACATGCATGAGTGAGGTAAACCCAATATCTAAGGTCTTCATCTCATCATGATGGTATAATCTACTATATGTGAATATATGAGTTACTATTGAGCATGTGGGAGACCGTTTGATTAATGGGGGTTGTTATATAATTATTCAACAATGATTAATGATGTAAAATAGATTCCATGTTCAAGGATGACAAATGATTTCCATTATAGAATGAAAAGGACAATACTTCCCCACGTGTCCAAATCCCAATTTTTTTGTATTGATGCTTTTAATAGAATTATTAACATAAAAGATAAGAGAAGTAAGCTTAATAATGTATTTTTTATTTAGTTTTAATGAGCCCAGGAAAAGAGATAAAGGTATATTGAGGTATGTCTCTTTCTCATGGGTATGCCAAAATTGTTAACTTTTAGGGCTAGATTGTTCTATGCTATAGATAATTGCATTTATAAAAAATTTCAACATATTTACATTACATTCACCCCATAACATCATATCACTATCAACAATTATATAGAAAGAACAATAACATCAACAATGCATCATAACAATAAAGAATAATAGAAGAAAAACTTGCACAATAGAGACACCAAGATTTAGGTCAAAGGCTAAGGGAAAACCCAACAATTGGCAAAACCTAGTCAATTCTTATTTTATTAGATATTCATCAAATGTTCAGTTGAGATAGAAATTACAATAGGGATGAGATACATCAAGCCTCCTAGAGCCAATTCAAGTCAGTTCACAAATAAATTTGTCAAGTGAAAGATATGATCTCTAATAATCAAACAATTCCAAAAGAGCTATTGTTTCAAGTTACATCATCCATGTCACTATCATATGTCTTCAATATTAGGATCCATCATTGTCAAGGAACTACATCATTGACAAGTGCTATTAATATTGCAACGCTAGTGTCATTAAGAGAATTATCATCATATATAATAATAGAAAATTCACTTCTATTAAGAGCACTACCATCAATGATACTTCCATCGTATGTCTTACTAACATCACATAGCATAATATTGAGATCACTGTCATATGTACCATAGCAAGTTATTGTCCAAATGTGGCTGTTAAATATATATTGATTTCGAGCCAAACACATTATATTTATATGCAATTTCATAAAAGGTGAATCCCATGGTATTCCTATAAGAGGTTATGTAGAGCTAAAAAGTGTATAAGTCCATCCTTGTGATATTATTGGACTCATTAGTGATAATGGAATCTAGTACTTTACTAGTGACCACCACTTTCCCATTATCCCAAGGATATATGGGGTAGACATCACTTGGCTTATTTTGAACTATTTAGTGATTTATTGGACATGATGACAAGTAAACTAGGTACCTTTGTTTGTGACAATATCTAGAGGGACCCCAAAATTGATGAAGATCTCTTCATATAGAAAATCAACCACTACATGATTAGTAGCTTTCCGTAAAGACTTCACCTTAACCAATTTAGTCACATAGTCAATTCACACCAAGATCTACACTTTCTGTTTAAATAGAGGTTTGATAGGACCCATAAATTTAAATGTCTACTTTTCTAATGGTGAAAAAATCTTGATATGATACTACTATAAATTGAAAAAAACAGTGTAATTTGAGGATTCCAACTAGTTAACATCCATATTAATACTTTCAAAAACCCATTCAACAAGGTAATCATATTATTGTATATTAGGTGAAAATCATTAAAACAACTACATATAATTAAGAGATGTAAAGGAGAAAGATGAAAAGTTCACATGTGACATTTGTAAAGAAAGAGGAAAGGATGAAATCACTGATAAGAATAAACCATTTTTTTTTTTTTTTTTTTACAATATAAATAGGGTTCTCAACTTGGCTAATTTTTTCTCTAAAACATTGTTGCTATCATGGAGTAGTTCTAGGTACCCTTCAAGGATTGCAATTTATATGATCCATTTCCTAGTCTTTCAAAGATTTGAAAAAACATATGATTTCCACAATTTCATGGTTGCTTCCATAGATTCTATCCCACAAGCCAACCTACCAACCTCTGATAAACACATTATGGATTTTTTATAAACCGCTAATTACCTAAATGTAAAATGTACAAAGAAATAAGTTTGAAGGAGGTTGACACACCTTTCCTTTGAAGGTTAATCCTAGAATTTCCTAAACATATGATCACTCTGAAGTTCCAATCCTTGGGTCTTTTCACCTATGACCTATAAATAAATATGAAATAATGTCCAAAATCATACTATCTTACACAACAAAGGTTAGCACCATAAATGACAACTTGCTAAGCAAATAATCATGCATTCATTCCAAGATAAACAATAATTAAATGAGAGAAAAAGGAGTGGTTACATTAATGAAGTTCTTACATCTAACTTTGCATCTTCTTGCTCCTCAACCTAAGTCTCATTCTCTCACTATCACTCAAGGAGTTAGGCTTTAATATGGGTTTTAGTTTATCTAAAGATTAAGCTCTTGCAATTTCAATAAAATATCCTTACTTCTAAACTATTCTCTCTGGCTTCATAGTGGCTTCATGTTGGATACTTGGATTATTGTTGACTTGGAGTTGTAGACAAGATGAATCTAGATATATTTCATATGATATTGTCATCTTTATCCACTTTTTCAACCTCTTCCATACTTATCCACTAGATTTGGTAACATTGGCCAGGTTAATGTTCTTTTGGGACTTAGAGCACTAAACTTTTCCTCCCATATCACCTAGAGCATTCCAATACTCCCTTCCAATATCATATTAGTGTTAGAGGGTCAATACTAGTCTTATCTTAGGTTTTCAATGAACCATACGCTACATCTCAAGGTTACTTTTTTGTTTCTTTTGTAATGTACGTAAGCGAGTGTGATTCTAATGTATGTGCCAAAAAATGATTGTTGGATGCAAGATGTGAAGTGAAAGGGAGAACCCCTCCAAAAGCAACTAGATACATATGATATACATGGTTGAGGTAAGCATACCCATACCTTATACAAAATCAATGGATCATTGTTACCCACACAACAAACTACAAATCTATTGGACACCTAATCCTAAAGGGTTAGCGTGGAAGCCGAATGGACAAAGCAGTCCAAGAGACCTTGGGATGTGAATCCCAACGGTCACCAAATGTACTATAAATGTATATCAGATTGTTAATAAAAAAGGTATTGCATGCTTTATCTTTCATATATGTTCTCCCTCACCATGTCTGTTTAACATGGTATCAGAGCCATGATGTGTGGCCTGTTTTCCTGAGCAACTGATCTGAGTTGCCTTCAATAGTGCTGACCTAGCCTTCATTACCTACACTGCACATCTGTCCATATTGTCATTTCCTGTTTTAGCGCTGAGTCCTGACGGTGCCACTGCAGAGATACGCCAACAGCTCCTGGTATGCGTATGATTCAAGTTTGAATGCATAATGAAATTGAATGCAGCTGTTTGAATACGTTATGAATTATGAAATTGAATGCGGCTGTTTGAATACGTTATGAAGTTGAATGCGTTTTGGTATGAATGCGAGTCTTGCACCTCTGCCCATTCTCCCAAAATAAAATAAAAAATCGGCGTTTTCCCTCATCCTCAGATCTTCCACCATCTCTGCACCTCATTATAGCCTGTCAACAACTAGAGTGACTGTTACTCCATACTGCACCAGCAGAATTCTCCGCTAGAGACCATTCCGTGGCCGCTGTAATCAAAACATTCTGTTAGTTCTGGAATCGAAACGCTCTCTCCCATAAATTCCTGTCATTTCCTAGAATCAAAACGTACTCCCATGGAAAACGTGGAAAGATAAGACCGCGCAGGTTGTTGGATTTTCTTGATCGTTACTCGTGAGAAGGGATAAACACGCAGTGGATTTGAGATTGTAAGGGTTTCTCATAACCCTTGCTTGTTCGTTCCCCTCGGCAGAGATTTCAGTTCTTGAACAACTCATCGGAAGTGCTGGGATGGTACTGTATTTACCCTGACGTTATACTGGAGCAGATTCGTCGTTTTAAAAAATAATATACCGATTCGAGGACACCGAGTTTGGTGAGGCGCGCAGAATCCTCTTGTTGCAGGTGCCACCGAGGTTGAATGCATCATAACGACCGCGTGTTGAATATTGAAGGGTCAGATGAGATAGAGAAATACTGGAAGGACGTTCGTGACAACAATATAGGTTGGTCTCCCTTTGTCTCTGCGCATCAGATGGGAATCGATCGTGCAACTTCTTGTGTCCATAATAATGGAAAAACGTGGGAAGTTGAAGGCTTGTTTGTTAGCGATGCTACTGCTTTCCCTACTGACCATTGCTCTCTGCATTTCTCGATGAGTCTTTGAATTCAATGTCTTCAGGCATAATCTACAGATTCAACAATTAGGCCCTGATACAGTGACAGAGGTATCTACTTTTCACTTGGCAGGTGAAAACCAAACACAAGATCTACATAGCAAGATTATTTTAAACCATCCAAGAGGCTATAGCAGGCAGCTCCATAAGTGCATTGTGACACATCCCTCTGCGCATGCTGTCTTTGATGGTAATGTCAAGGTGAACAGGCATGCACAGCTTACGGATGCAGGCCAACTTAGCCGGAGTTTGCTTCTTGCACCTCGTGCTACTGTGAATGTGAAGCCCAATCTACAGATTGTCGCTGACGATGTCAAGTGTTCTCATGGGGCTGCAATAAGTGATCTTGAAGAGGATCAGCTTTTCTATTTTCAAGCACGTGGAGTTGATGTGCAAACAGCTAGGAATGCCCTTGTATTCTCATTTGAGGCAGATGTCTATTTAGTGCTTTGGTTCCAGAATACAACATTCCTATTCTCTCATACCACTTGAGCACCACGCCTTCCATTAATATTAATACTGAATTTATATGGTATATTAACATTGATAAATATTCTAACGTGCATTGAGTTCATGTGGATATGCATGGAATTATTTCTGCGTTGTTGTTTCACAAGCGACTGTGTGTTAAACTCCTACTGATTTGAGGCATTGCTAATGGATGTCGGGTCACGGAAGGACAATCCCTCGTTCCATTCCCACTGCGATTTTGTTGGACGTTGCCGAAGATCTTGTTGAATGAGTCATCCTGTGTATTAATTTTGGATCATTTTCGTGAAGGGGCGATCTTACATGGTACTAAACTGATCGAGTTCAACAGATTTCATTAAATTCAAAGATTACGTAGCACGACAGAATACCACCCTTCGCCTTGTGAACTGTACTTCCTGCAAACCAAGGCTTTCTTCATACAATCTCCGGCACCAAACTTTGTACCAGTAAAAATTACTAGCCAGAGGAATTCATACGATATAATTCGCCATTTTTTTGCCGATTTGGCAACTTCTTCTGAGGATTTCCACGATACCGGCAGTGTCCAAGCTTGCCTAAAAATTGCTCATAAGGATGGCCTGTAAAAACAAATAGTTGAATATCAAAATATCTATACCTTGCTACTGAAATCCTTTGAATAGAAATTTGTGCAAGTGTGAGTTGTAAGCGCCGGTCAAATCTTTATGCACCAGCCTTTCTATTTGATAAAAATTTCAAGTAATGGAGGTCCAGCAAAGTGTTGAATTTTTGAAGGGCTAGAATAGTGAGCGCTGGTCAATTCAGTTCCCGAAAACAGCTTTGCCAGTCTCGTGAGCAACGCAGCTAGTTCTCTTTTGTTGTCATCAGAGGTCTCAGTTGTGCCAAAGCCAGAAAAGGCATTGGTGGCATTGATGAAGTCATTGTATGTATAGAAGTTCTGTCCTGCGCAACTACCATCAGCAGCAGATAATATTGCATTGAAGAAATCTTGTAGTAAGAGTACAATATTATTTTTCTGTCACTGTTGCCTCAGTTGTGTTTTTTTTTTAAGTGACATTGAAGAAAAATGGCCAAACTTGAAGATACATTAAAGTTATTGAATATCTTAATTCATTCCACTGTTGATGAGATGGTCAAAGTTAACAAAGAAATTCTCTTTGACATCCAAACCTCTCTGCAAACTGCACATGAGAATATTGAGTTTTTGCAGCTTGAGACAAAGCTGCAGCAAGAAGAACTACATCAATGGAGTCATCTTTCTGAACCTGTTTCTGTTCAGAAGATTGAAACAGACTCCCATAAACAGCAAGTCAATAATGTTCCTGTTCATTTAAATAAAGCAGCAGTTTTACATGCAGATGCAGAAGTTCAGTCTTCACTTCCCAAGCCCATCATCAGACCTTGGGAACGGCTTGTCCACAACAAGCACAAAATCGGTATTGGATATGACAAGGACTTGTCCTTTCATATTCCAGACTACTCAAAACCCATTGAGTTTCAAAGTGCTGGTTTCATTAATGACAGTTCACCTGCTCCTCATGACAGTTCAGCTTCAGCTGTTCCAGACTCTGCTCCTCTTCCACAACAGCAACAACAACAACAGATCGTGAAATTCCAACATTGTGATTGAGTTGGCCATCTGAAAGATCACTGTTTTGATCTTCATCCATGTAAGCACTGTCATAAAACCAGTCATTCTTCACACAGATGCTTTAGCAACAAACGTCCTGCAAGAACAAAGATTCATCTAGGATGGATCGCTTCTTGGCAATGGGCATCAACAGCCAAGAAGATATTCCAAACACATGTTAGAACTTGTTCCAGAATATTGAACAGTCTTGCAGTTAAGTTTTCTCCATCTTCTCACCTTGTATCTGACAGGGGGGGAAATGATGGTAATCTACAAGCTTCAAAGCCACATCAAGCGAGCCTGAGCCACAACCTGCCACATTAGTTTCAGAGTTGTAGCCAGAGACAAAGATGCCTGAACATGCCTTTAGTTGGAAATATGGGACACTTCCTCTAGCAGAAGACTTCAGCTTCTTGCCAGTTTTGGAAGAGTTCCCGAGAACAAAATTGAGAACACTTCCTCTAGCAGAAGACTTACAGCTTCTTGCCAGTTTTGGAAGAGTTCCAGGAATTGCATAAGCATTCCAGAGTTGTTGGTCATCCTTAAACCATCACAGGTTGAGACTTCCCTTTTCAGGTTGAAGTTTTACCTTTTATGCAGGGTGAGGCCTCCCTTTTATGGTTGAAGGTTTCCCTCTTTAAAACATAGGATCACTTCCTCTAGCAGAAGACTCTAGCTTCTTGCCAGTTTTGGAAGAGTTCCGGGAACTGCACTAAGCATTCCAGTGTTGGTGGTCATCCTTAAACCACCGCCCTTTTATATCAACATTTCATAGAGCACATTCAGCCTAGTGCTGCCATGCATTATTGCACATTTTGTATTACAGCTCTTTTCTTGGACTCATACATAACCCTTCGGATTAAGGGGGGGAATGTTGGACACCTAATCCTAAAGGGTTAGCGTGGAAGCCGAATGGACAAAGCAGTCCCAGAGACCTTGGGATGTGAATCCCAACGGTCACCAAATGTACTATAAATGTATATCAGATTGTTAATAAAAATTTATTGCATGCTTTATCTTTCATATATGTTCTCCCTCACCATGTCTGTTTAACAAAATCCATGGGAGAAAATATGTAAGGTTGTGGTCACAAAAGAGAGTTCATGGTGGATACATGTCATCAAATGCTAGTCATAGCCATGAAATATTTACATTATGCATATATTTCACAATATATATTAAGAGGACCAAAAATACCAAAGAGAGTTCCCAAATGTGATAATTGAAGTACATAACGCATTATTTATCACAACTTGACTAAAAAAACCTGCATGGGTGAGGTAGCTCCAATATCCAGGCCTTCATAATAAGATTTTTAACAATGGATCTATACTTATTTTAAGATAGATATTATAAATAGACTTCATTACAATATTATAAATTAATATTATCATTTATCAATACCAAGCTTAAAAACTATAACTTAGTTCATTATAAATGTTTTAATTTAATTTATTTTTCTAACATTTTTTAATTAAATCTAAAAGTAAAATGGTTATAATTAATTTTAAGATATATTTAAACTCTCTATCCTCACTAGTCTTAATATCCCTTAGCAATTAAATCAAAACTTTAATAAAATTAAAGATGAGTTAATATGGCTCTATGGTAGTTTAGGTAGCATTCAAATTTTTTATTTTTTGTTAGCCCATAATTTTAATGAGAACTTTTTATTTTTAGTTAGTAAATATTTTTATGAGGGTATTTAAAAATACGTGTCGACTCCTAGGAAATTTGATGAGGGTTTTATGTATGTCGTGCGAAACCCTCGAATTTCTAGTTCCGATTTAGCGTTGAAGTGTCTATTAATATCATTTTTACTTTGTTCGATTATGGGTTAATTTTGTTTCTTTCGAATGGACCGTAGGCACAACAATTCTCTCTTAATTTAACTTCCAGAATTACTATACTAGCATTTGCACCAGACGTTGCAAAGAAAACGCCGTAAGGCAATAGATAACATATAACACTATGTAAGGCAATCTATAGCATATAACACTAATTAACACTTCTTTGCCTCACCACCTCCAAGCTAGCACCTGCTGTGCTGGCAACCAACACCCGCGCAATTTCAAACGATCCCTTGCGCCAAACAATCATTTGCTCCATTCGCACAATCGGAACAGGTCCTCTCGAGCATTCATTTCTCCTGTTCACGGTGCTTGCTCACCTCGCAGGTCCGCTCGCGGTGTTGAATCCCGGCAGGCTCCGCCCTAGGCGTAAGGTAAATTATACTCTGTGAACAATGACATCCACCATTTTGGTGGGTGCCCGGAAGGCCCATGCATACGAATCCCACCCCGTGCTGCTACAAATTATCTGCATTGGCAACTCCCAGCGTCTGGCAAAACAGATACATTCAAGGTCTCCATTTGGGCGCAGGTTTGAGCGATGTTGAAGGTGTTTTCCCATTGCATCGTAATCAGTTACGAGATTTATAACGAACCACTTAGCCATTCAGACATCTTCAATAGTTTTTAGGACGTGGTTTAATGGTTAATAGTTAAGTAGGGAGGTCTAATCTCAAACAAAATTATATATATCTGAAAATTGCTCCAAATGCGGTCCAATCTCAAGCAAAATTATATATATCTGAAAACTGCTCCAAACACAATTTTTTTAGTTGAAAAAAATACAATAAACCACCGCCATTACAATTGCAAACTCAAGCTCCTGCATCGAGTGTGCTTGATTGTGTACTACCCACTTAGCCATGGAGGCCATGAAAATCAGATAATCCTAAACCACCGCCATTGCAAGCTTCCTACATCCAATGTGCCTGCCTGTGCATTTTGCCAGGTGCATAGTTTATTTGGGCTTTTCATTGGGGTGAGATTTTGAGTACAAATATATTCAATTAAGTGAGAGGAATTTGGTGCACATTAATTTTCACATGCTTGCTAGGAAGGATGACCACGGAAAAATGCAAGGGCACCAATCGGTGGAGCATTGATGTAAGTAGTAGGCTCAGACTACCTGAAGTATGTTGCCACAT
Organism: Pinus taeda; assembly: GCA_000404065.3. Taxonomy (NCBI): domain Eukaryota; kingdom Viridiplantae; phylum Streptophyta; class Pinopsida; order Pinales; family Pinaceae; genus Pinus; species Pinus taeda. Next base: position 136,183 of record APFE031429142.1, on the reverse strand, counting down.
TTGCTTTATCCTCCTTTTCAACTGAAAACATTTTCCAATGCTCCTTTGGTGTGGTGTTATTGCTTTCTGCAATAAATGAATTATACCTGGCTATTTTAGCAAGTAAATCTCATTTTCGTGTCAGATCAACAACCTTTTCTCGAACTTCGTGTTCCTACTTGCTGAAAGAAAACTGTGTTTTTTGTTATCAACCTTGAATATTTCTTTCATGTCTTCTCTAGCATTATTATGGCGATTTGGGCTCTATGTCAAATGAAGTGACCAGACTGTCATAATATTAGGCTAGTGATTCAAGCAAGGCGATGACTGCATGTACATTTTGAATTGGTGCCTCAAAAGGTGCTAGCATCTCTAACAATTTTTTGAAGTGATTGATGTTGTTTGCCACATCTTATGTTGTCATCTTTATTTGTGAAAACTTCCTCAGCTATATCTTAGGATGACAGCTTGATATTCATAAATGTTAAACAACTTGAATTTCAATTGATTGTTGTGTTTAGCTACATATTAGGAGCCTCCTCTTTATTTGGTGAAGTTCCCTCAAACAAATCTCATAGTTATAGCTTTATTTCACACACATGTGCCCCATTTTTCTTTTGGTGCATTTTTCTTTTGGTGTTTTGGCACTGCTGATGTGAGTCATTTGATCATTAACGCTCAAAATGCTACAAGAGTCATGTGATTATTAGTTTCCTATTTGTTGATTCTAGCAGTTCATATGGTATGTTTGACTTCATCTTCTTCCAGAATGCTAAATGATCTTGTTCAATAATGGAATTCCCATTTGCAGCTTCCAGATGAAATCCCATGTTGTTAAATTTTACAACCAGATTTGTTTTAGACAAAGAAGAAAGTCAAGCTAGCTACAACCATGATTCTGGTGTACTTTGAGACTTCTAATTTGGATGGGTGTTTGTTGTATTGCTTGTTCTTTTTCAAATAGGTAACCAACCTGAAAATTAAAGTCCGGCCTTCCTTATGAATAGACCATTAGCTTTGGTATCAAATATTGGAAAAAATTCCAGTGATCAAAGAGAGATATTGAGCTTGTGTTCGCAACACTAGAGTGCTCAGCAATTGGAATCAAATTTATTGATTAAGGCATGAATGTACAACAAATAAAAGACATACCATCCACTGAAATATTTTAATTTTAGCAGAAAGAATGATGTAATCACAGTGGACAAATATTAGAGAGTAAAATATACGATAGAGAATTGCAGTGCTCTGGAAATAAAATGCATGAGTCAACCTTACATTATCTAGAATTCTCCCACACTTACAGAGTGTGACTACAATTTATCTATTCAAGTTGTTGCGTGATTATCATGCTGTCTTCTCTATTGCATTCTCCTCTGCATGTCTTTTTTTGTGACAATTTTTGTTGCCTCATTATATATTTTTTTATTATTTAATTAAATGTATTCAATACTTCTCTATAGATAAAGGCTAAAATGGTTTTTTCTTCCTAAAGGGCTATTCATAAAGCAAGGGTCAGTTAACCTTCCTAAAGTACTATTCAGCTTTCCTTCATAGATAGTAAGACAAAACCTTGCTTTCTAGGAGATGCAAGCCCAGAGGATATGTGAAGATTAACAAAAAAGCTAACATTCATTATATTTATCTTGCATGTTTTAGTTGATGTATTTCCTACATTTTCTATCCTTGATAAACATCATTATTTGTTTGCCTCTTGTTAGAAAGGGGTAATTCGGGGATAATTGTTGCACAAGGCCTTGGGCTAACTTGGAATATGTGTTACTCAATGTAAAATTTTGTTGTTGTTAACTCAATGTAGCTTAGTGTTACTGCCACCTGATTCAAGAAAAAACGAAGCTGGATAAATAAGCGTAGAGTGTATTGTCTGAAGATCCAAGGCCCAAATTATTCGTTGAAGCCTAAATTTTATATTACCATGTATTGACTGAAAATCTAGAAATATATGGTAGTATTTTTTTCCTTGAGCTTTACTGTGACTGTGTTATCAAAAAGCCCTATTTCTTTTCAACTTGTATGGATGTCTGGGGCTTGGCATGGTTTTTTGGTTGGATGTTTACATAGCAGCTGTGTGAAGGCAAAACACTCTTTTGCTTTATATTTGTTGTAACTTGTTTTATGGTGCATCTATAGGCTGCAATAGTTAGTGCACAAAAAATCTGGAAGCAAGTCAATTATTTACACAGCAGAAACTTGAACAACACAGACGATGCCATAATGCCACTACACAACATATGCCCAAGAGCCAATAAGACATGTTTCCTTTCTAATTTATAGCAAACTATACTTTAGGAACTATTGAAACTGTAGAAAACTTCGGAACGTTAAGAAGGCATTCAACAGTTAAATAAGCCACCTTTGATGCAGTACATGAGCTTCCAGTGTTGGTTGGCAGTTTGACTTCTATTAATCCTCCAGACAAAACACCTTCGATGCTATTTATGAGCTTCCAGTGGTGGTTGGAAGTTTGACTTCTATATTATCATTCTCCAACAAATGTGAATCAGTGATTCAGACTTTGATTCCATGTTGACCCATTTCAATTCCCAAATAAAAATGTATTACAAATCCTGGCAGCCCAAATTAACTTAGGCATTGTCTACGAAGGTACCATGCGGTGATTGTGAATCCAACCTCCACTTCAATGACTTATTCCTTTGTGAGGTCCCAACATGAATCCTAGATTGTTCTCTTTTTCCAAGGTAATGGTTATTAGAGTCTAGTGACTATCAGTAATACAAAGTGTTGGAGTTGATATTATTCCCTTGAGAGGTCCCAACATGAATCCTGGACCCTGCAACCACTTTGGCTGTTCCTCGACTCTCTGTAACGATAATTCGGCCTTTTTTTTTTCCGAATTAGTCAAATGCCGAACTCCAACGTTTATCACTGATAACATATATGAGTTTGCAGGCTCTAATCGTTGTGTGAGCAATGCCATTTCTTACCGTCTATTGTCCGACATCTTCCGGGTTCTATATCCATGTTGCCAGCGAATCCCATGTGGAACAAACTCCACGGCGCAAATTCCATAACATAAAATGCATGTCCCGTTTCCATTCCGCCCGTGTCTCTTCCCCTTGCCATTGATCTAACACTTGAAATTTGTTTAATCATCTAACATCTAATCGTATGGTGCACAAAATGACAGGTAGGCAATGAGGGAAGTTGATTTCAGAAGGAAACACCTTACGGCGTAATTACAAGGCAGAGGCTTTCAAGGTACGGGTATATGCTACATGTGCACGAAACAAGAAGAGGAGAAAGACCATCTTTTTATAGGATGGGGTAAATTACAAGGCAGAGGCTTTCAAGGCACGGGTACATGCTACGTGTGCAGGAAGCAAGAAGAGGAGACAGACCATCTTTTTATAGGATGTTCATTTCCCAGGGAAGTATGGGTTGGGGTGTAATATTGACTAAATCTCGATGGCTTGGGAACACAACAAACACTGACAAACTGTTTCGTCTCTTGGTTCAAGTTCCAACTAGAACATCGCACTCTCCCCTTCTACATCATTTGGACAGTATGGCGCAGTCGGAATGCATGGCTATTTGAACAAAAGAGACCTGTGCTAAGGGAGGCGGTATTGAAGATCATCTCATATTATTCTGAGATTGGCCCCAAGAAGACAACACAAAAGAAAAGAAAGATAACATATAATGACATTAAGGGGAAATATCCTAGAGGATACCTTGATGGGCTAGCCAATAGCCAATAGAGAATGTGTGGATGTGGAGCTGTTATAATTTTGGAGCCGGGGTGATACTACCATTTCTGGTGGAATGGAGGTTGGAGGACAAATAGTAGAGCTGAGATCATTGCGCTCTGGGTTGTACTGAACTTTGCAAAATGGCCAAGTTTGGAAAAAATATTCGTCTTTGGAGATGCCAAAAGCATCATAGATTGGGTCAAAGATTACACTTAATTCAGGCCACACATTTTGTCAAACTGAATGAGCCGCATCAGAAACATGGAAACCAACTTTCAGAGCATTTCGTTCACACATATATACAGAGACCAAAACCAGGTAGTTGATCTTCTCTTAAATAAGGGTATTGACACAAAGACATGCAAGTATCATTTCGAGGCATATGTGCAGGACAGACTTATGAATATTGGGTACATCAATTCCATAGAACGAATTAATTCAGAATTTTTTGATGATCACATGCTGTTCCTTGTCTATGGATTGAAAGATGAGATGGCTATGGATTGAAAGATGAGATGCTTGATTATATAGTTAATAAGAATTTTAATAAAATATAAAAAAATGGTCATTTTCAACAAAAATAAAAGCTGACCCAAAACTTGGCAAAATAAAAGAAAGAAAATAACCGTAATCGCATGAAAAACTGGACATGACATTACTGACCATGCTGCAACTAACAAAATACCCTTTTTGCCATTAAAAAATGATGAAACAGAGATGAGAAGACCAGGAAGGGGAGCGAAACACCCACTTAGAAAGTAATCAAGTTTTCAAGGCCGACCAGAATATTTTGCTAAGTGAAAGGAATGTTAGATATCCATAGAAATGCGATTTTATCATAGAAGGGTATAACATAACTACTTAATATTCTCAGAAAAAACCAGCCAAGTGTCCCTTCTATGTCTGTTATGTTTGCAGTGAACAAAAGAATATATTCCATGACAAATCGAAGCAGGGTGCCTACCTGAAGGTTTTAAATCAAAAAATTGTAGTATAACAAACAGAAGCAAGGCAACTAAATAACTGCAGTTCTCGTAAGGCCCTTTACGAATAAATAAACGTATTATCTTATCCTTCGAACATTTTTGCTTGATATAAAGCCGAACGAAGCTATATCATCCAATTGTATACTAAAATTAAAATAACCAGTGAAATTGACCTAATTTCCTTTATGAATTCAATTAGCTACTAGGTTTAAAGTTTGCACCAATCCAATGAGGATTATTGTGATATAGGGTTATTTACCTTATCAGACCGGTAAATTCTACAGAGAGCTCGTACTGGCAACCGAAGAGATCTTCTATGGCCTCCTTTAGCCTTTCTGATAACTTCACACAACTCGATTACAAAATTTCAACTGGCAGTCATTTTTCTCTTCCCATATATCATCTTGAAATTAGATGTTGGATCAATTAAGGATAATAGTTTAGATATTGGCTTATGATGCTCATGAAAACAGGCAAAATGGGTACTCTATTTTGATGGCTTAGGGTTTATAATCACCTTGCATATTAACGTAGTGTGAATGTTTATAACGGAAATAGTTCAAAATAGACTGAGCAATAGAAGTCTGAATGTACTCTATTTTGATGGCTTAGGGTTTATAGTCACCTTGCATATTAACATAGTGTCAATGTTTATAACGGAAATAGTTCAAAATAGACTGAGCAATAGAAGTCTGAATAATGCATCTTCATGCAGTGGGTATAAAACACTCCATGATGTGTTTCAATTTAGTTATTCTTTATGTAATTTTTGCAACCTAATAAATTGTCATTTTGTCAATTGGGTGAATCTTGGGTGGTTGGGAGGATTGATTGTTATGCTCCTTGCCCAGATTCAATTTCTGCAAGTGACATATTGAGTATATAGTTGTAATGGGTTCAACCTTGTTGTTGAATAATCGTGAAGAATATCTTACCTTTGTCTATGGATTGAGAGATGGGATGCTTATCTTACCTTTGTCTATGGATTGAGAGATGGGATGCTTGATTATATAGTTAATAAAAAAATTATTAAAAAAATATAAAAAAATGGTCATTTTCAACAAAAAATAAAAGCTAACCCAAAATTTTGGCAAAATAAAAGAAAGAAAATAACCGTAATCGCATGAAAAACTGGACATGACATTACTGACCATTACTGACCATGCCGCAAGTAACAAAATACCCTTTTCGCCATCGCCATTAAAAAATGATGAAACAGAGATGAGAAGACCAGGAAGGGGAGTGAAACACCCACTTAGAAAGTAATCAAGTTTTCAAGGCCGACCATAATATTTTGCTAAGTGAAAGGAATGTTAGATATCCATAGAAATGCGATTTTATCATAGAAGGGTATAACATAACTAGTTAATATTCTCAGAAAAAGACAGCCAAGTGTCCCTTCTATGTCTGTTATGTTTACAGTGAACAAAAGAATATATTCCATGACAAACCGAAGCAGAGTGCCTACCTGAAGGTTTTAAATCAAAAAATTGTAGTATAACAAACAGAAGCAAGGCAACTAAATAACTGCAGTTCTCGTAAGTACGAATAAACAAAAGTATTAGCTTATCCTTCGAACATTTTTGCTTGATATAAAGCCGAACGAAGCTATATCATCCAATTGTATACTAAAATTAAAATAACCAGTGAAATTGACCTAATTTCCTTTACGAATTCAATTAGCTACTAGGTTTAAAGTTTGCACCAATCCACTGGGTGTGGCGTAAAATCGACCCGTCACCGACTCCTCATCGCCTGAATTCTATAGAATGGAGAATCCGAAAACACCCATCCACATGCCCTTGTGGAGCACATTTCGAAAACTCAACAAACATACCGTTCGGAAGAGATCCTCATTCACTGACATTGAAGGGACTACAATCTCTTCTACTGTACTCATGGTTCCAGAGAAAATCCAGAGGCGTTCTCAAACCATGTAAATTTATGGGAGTACCTTTGGCATTCAAAACATCAATGTCCCTGACTGAACAAACCCTTTTGGCATCCTCCACCCTAGTCTACTCATAAAACCTGTAATATGTTTCACATATTGATATGGGGTCAAAGGAATTATCTTTATCTAAGCTCTCTACAGGTCCCCTTGAAATTGCTCAACAGAAAACTTAACAGAAACCAAGAAATTCCTACGAGAACCGTTAAGAAAATCCCTGTGATCCAATCGAAGCATACACATCCTTTTCGACGAATTTGATGAGAAACCCTCGGCAAAGATCACCAATACCCTAATTCTCCACCTCAACTGCGGTGGCCGAACCCACTTGACACGGGACGGTAGCCTGAAAGCCACGATTGATAGCAGCTCGGTACCTTTTGCTGTGAACCATTAAACTCCCCTTGATTTTTCTTCATCGTATAGGAGGGCGATAAACCACTGTTCCCATAGCCTGTCCATAACATGTGTATTGAAATGGTTTCGCTTCAATGGTGTAATGGAGAACGAGGAAATTGAAGACTGAAACGAAGCGATTTCGATTGTCTTAAATTGCCCAATCGAATTAACAGATGGCAAAGAAATAATATTAAAATTTAACTTGTTAGGGTTGATTTGAAACTGAAAAAAGATTCAAACACTTTTTCCTTGAACGTACGCAACGAATCATCAAACTATTCTTGCGATTTCTTGATCGATTTGTCAATTCATTGCCAACCAAGAAACGATACAGATTGAATTGATGGCCTCTTTTGTTTGTGATATGAAGCACAGTAATTTTTACATACACAGTTTTCTGTATATAAATATGTACACGGCCGTGGAACAGGAACGGCGAGACGAAAATTCACGAACCATTTCAGTGTCATGGAGCGAGAACGGCCAGACGAAAATTCACGAACCCTACCGTTTCAGTTTAATGAACAGTTTTTTGATCAACGATCAAACTTTGTTCAATCGTCTAACAACACAAATCTACGGTGAACAATAGGACACGCCAACGGCTAGGGCAATTCATTTCAAAGAGAAACGCCTTACGACGTAATAAATAATATTTCCATTACCATCCCTCAATCATCTTAGTTTTATTCAAGATACTAATAAATCTATTGTTTATCTCTTATTAAAAAAGTTTTGCTTCTGAAAATCTTTCTCAATTTTTAAAATATTATAATGTATTATTTATTTATTCTATTATTAAAAAAGTTTTGCTTCTGAAAATTTTTCTCAACTTTCACAATATTATATTGTATTATTAGTCCCTGCCTAGGACTATTAGTGTTCGATCGGGCGTTGACCGAGGTATTAGTTCTTCGGTTGACCGTAAATTTCGAGTGTTTAAACAATTTTAACCAAAGTTTATCGCTGGCGATTTGGCTTCAAAAAGTTTTAACCAAACTTTCGATTTCACCCTCTTATTGCAACCGTCTCTTGCCCCGATGTGATTTTATTGAGGGCAAGTTATTTTATCCTAAGTTTTTTCTTGCCCATGCTTAGTTCATTTCTCAACAACGAGAAGGGCCACCTGACTCCCACGTGTACGCCATGCAAAGTGTACGCCATGCAAAATGCATAGAAAGTAGCCTATATCAATGAATACCCACTCTCGTTGATATCCCATCTGTGAATATATCTTACAAGTTAAAAGGAATTCCCATCTGAACGACATGGAGAAGAGAATGGGCAGCATATTGAGTGCCTTGTTTCTGCTCTTGCCACTTGCAATAAGCTTTGGCATGCTATTGTTCTAGATATATTTGAATTTTCTTGGATCCATCCACTAGTTTAAAAAGGGTGTGTAGTTACTAGATTAAACTTATTTTTGGTGATCATGATCAGAGATGCAGGCAGAGGTTGCAGAAGGGCAGGCATGCTTGCCTTAGAGCCACAGGTTTCATGGATATTGTGTGAGAAGCTCCAACTGCAAACAGATTTGCCAAACAGAGAGATTTTTAACTAGCGGATGCCGCCACACCCACCTTGGCAACAGAAGATGCTTCTGCGAGAAACCATGTACCTGAGTAAAATATCCTCGTCCTCCCTCAACTGTTAAATATATTATGTAATTACGCTGTAATTTTTCTTCTTCTCCTTTTTCCCCTTGAGTTGGAGTTCCCTCATTCAGGAGAACTCTCCTCCGTGGTTACGAGGATGGGTTTTGATAGCCCCAAAGAAAGGTCTCTGTAAAATAGGAGCTTGTTATATATGACTCATAATATATTTTCTCTATCTATAGTCTTGACTGTTACTGTTGTTGTTGCTCTCTTTTACTTGAAGTTAAGCTCGATGGAGTCATTATTACATATGCTGGTCAATAATCTTCTATACGAAATACTTTGCTTCTTGATATTCCTACCGATCGATTTAAAGATCAGCTTTTGTGCGATAAATAATGTGAATTTGATGACTCGGTCCACTTCCGTGCGAATTGCTATTATTCATCATTTGCCATAGAAGCAATTATGGACTTTTTACATACAGGAAATTATTATATTTTACTAATAATTAGTGTAGATTTATTTTTCAGATTTTCATTAGTTTGCACATAGTTATTGAACATGGATACCCTCAAACCTGTGTAACTCGATGAAACTAAATTAGGCCTACTTGTAATTTGCAGTTGTCGACTATAATCCAGGGTTGGTTCGTTTTGTATGGAAGTCATAGAAGCCAGCTGTTGATTAAAAGGTTCTGGTTCCTTCTGAGATCTTATATAAGCGGAATACTGCTGCACTAAACTAGGGTTAGAATTAGCTTGCAGTGGTTGGCCATGGTGATATACATCTGAAAATTTTGATAAACATGGTGAGTCAACTGGCATGAAATACCGCGGTGGAATCCCATGGTGGAGTCGATCAGAATACATTTCTCCACTTATTCTTTCCACGTGTAGACTGCGACAGCCTTCCGGCGCTGCCGAACATTTATGACCATTAGTCGGTAGAGTTAGGCTACAGGTTCCATGTGCAACTTGAATACCGAAGTCGAAAATTGCTGCGGTTTCTTGTTTTGGTATGTTCATACAGGGAGGATCCTCGTATTGGAGGTTGATTCTTTTTGGAAAGTTCAATTTCGCCCTTGACCCTCAAAATTTTAAAGCAGCGTCGTCGTATGCTCTCCCAGCATCTTCTGCGGTCTCAAATGTGCCCAACCATACTTGTGTTGCCTTCTTTGGATCTCGAATCTCTGCAGCCCATTTTCCCCACGGCCTCTGCCTTACTCCTCTGTAATGTCTCTTTGGAGGGGGATTCCGCGGATCCAGTTCCTTTCTCTTAAAGTTCGTCTTATTTTCTCGATTACGTTGCTGGTGTTGAGGTGGCGTGACGATGCTTGGCCGTTCTGCATGACACCAACACAACATCACCAATCTTTCATCTTACAAACACATTACCCCAAAAGGATGTAAGTTCTGGAAAGTGTCTCCTTCATGTTTTCAATGAAAACTAATTTTCTTTAAAAGTTGTATTCTGCATTTTGTTCAACATGGTTACTCCACATGGAGAGTTATTTAAAATGAGAGATAGTTACTCCCCATGGAGAGTTATTTAAAATGAAAGAGTTAATTAAAATTGAGTCAAAGTTTAGTTTAGTCATATTTTGGACAAAGTTGAATTTATTTACATGTTGAATTAAATTTATTTACATGTTAAATTATTTTGGGTGAGTGGTTAGTTAAAAAAAAATTAAATACCTTTCCTTGATTCATTGTGATCAACTAAAAAACCACAATATATAAACTATTTATGTTATTTTTTACTTTTACTTCTCTGCTTTCCAACACAGTTGAATTTCAATTACAACTTATTTCCACTCAAACAGTTCTTCAAAAAACGCTCCCAGAAAGCGATATGAATAAGCTCATGTCCGTAAGTTTTACAGTGGGAGGGGTTTGTGTTTTTGTAAGCAAATTTCTAGCACGATGAGAAGGGTTGGAGATGGTCGTATAATTAGAAAAACTGACCCATCAAGAAATATTCGAAAGGATCGGTTCACATGAATCCGTAGAACGTTAAGATCATCGAAACCCTTAATCCAATAATAAGCATCTAAGTTCTCAATATTATTCAATTAAGACTCTTATCCATTCATGTATCCATTCATGTTAAAGGCCGCCATGTCGTAAAACCAGAAAGTAGAATAGAATATGTCTATCTTACCGGCTTGTATTGACAAAGAAGGGATGCCATTTCATTTCAGTAACTTAGGGCTAGATCGCTGAGCTTATTTCTATAGATGGTTTGCTGAATATTGGGCAATCGGATGTCTGATTGCAGAATATTTGGTGAATCAGCAGTAACTTAGGGTTAGATCTCTGAGCTTATCTCTATGGATGGTTTGCTGAATATTGGGCAATCAGACGTCTAATTGCTGAATATTTGGTGAATCAGTGGGACTATGTCTATTTGATTGCAGAATATTTGAAGAATCAACAATCTAGATAAATATTTGGTGAATTAGTGGAACCATGTCTATTTGATTGCAAAATATTTGAGGAATCAACAATCTAGATAAATATGCCTGAGTTACACAGTTCAACTGTACTACTCTCGGTTACAATAACATTTAAGAAAAATCCATTTAGTAAAGATTGAGCAAATTAAGCTATAAAGTGACAGTTCACCTCCTCCTCTGCATCAAAAAAATATATTATCAGTGAAACGAACACAAAAACCACATCTGCTAACCCCGAGCTTCACAATTTCTGGCTTCTACGGATAAAATAGATGTTTTCAAATCTAAATTTACAACTTTTAAGGCGCAAACAGAATGAGTTTTTTCACCCATTTCCCTTTCTGTAAAATTAGTTAACAGAAGCCAATTTGATTCCAGTATATGTTTGATATTTGGTGCTGTCACAAGCCTATTTTCATTCATCTGTTGTTAATTTTGTCTCTCTTCCTTTGATTCCTTCTGATAACAGACATATTACAAAGATTTTAGATTTTATCTGAATTTCTTCCAGATTTTATATCATTTCCAGTGCACGATCCAATCGAGATACACGAGATTTACAAATTGTATTAACCGTATCTAAGAAGAAACCTTACAGAAGCTATGCCAAAGCTTCACAGTCACTGGCATAAGGTTGAGGGTACCATCTATTCACCTTGGCCGGATGAAGCTGTAATGTGCTGACCAGTAATATCGTTCTCTTTGACGCCATGCGTTGTGAATGTGATCGTCTACTACGCAGTTTCCCGTCTCTTCTGCCTGGCTTCCAATTGATCGGGCTTGTTCTCCATTGGGTAAAGGACATGTCCACCGTCTACGCCGAATAGGCTATAAATAATGGACAACAGATCCTTGGAACTATCAACGCCGGAAAATAATCGACTAAGATCGGATCCCTCATACCCCACATTCGTTATAGTAAATTACCTCGACCCTAGCTCGGATATAGGGGGAAATCCTACAGAAGGTCAATCTTAATTTCAATTTTCTCTATTGGGCCGCTAATCTGGTAAAAAAAATTGCAGGCTATACGTGACAAGCCCCGGAGAAATCCCGAGCTCAGACGGCTAATCTTTCTTCAGGCATTCACGACAGATAGGGTTTTGGGGTGAAGTCTAAGTTACTGACCTGGGACCTTTTCAACTTTTGCAAGATAGAACTATTTATTGTCAGGGTTCCCACATCTACCTTAAACAGTTCCGTCTTGAGGAATTTTAGAGCACAGTCTAACCGGGGACTTTTTGGCTTTTTGTGTGGTTGAGTTTCTGGTTAATTTTGCACTAGTTGTGGAGTAAAAGAGTTTTCACCCTTATGCTGAATCTATTTCTATATTTTAAATTGAAATTTACGTTATATAATATTGTTATTATTTCGAAACTATAATAGGCCAAATTTCAATAATTTTAATATAAAACTTTAAATTTAAATATTGACACTAGTTTTAATGTTTCTTTATAAATATCATTTTAGTAATTGTTGTTCTGTTACTAGCAAGCAATTTTCTAAGAAAACGTGAAATAGAACGGTAACGTTAACCGCTGTGAATGCCATTTGAATGGTAAGAATGAGAAGCAACATTCCAGACATTCGGACAGGTACTTCTTTAGTTGTAAGTTCATAATAATATTTGCATCCACTGTTCCAAGTTTTGCAATTCGCTGCAGACCCCGACAGGGATTACCGCCACTGCAGTGGCTCCTTTTTTGTAAAGACTTTAACAATATCACTCAAAACAATTCAATTATGGGGAAAACAAAAATACCATTTCAAATCAGTAAAAAAGTATGTCCTAATTGTTTTATATAATACCAATAAGTTTAAAAGTCGTCATGGGGTGCATTTAATTTTCAATGGTAAATAGACGATCGTACATGGCCCAAAATTAGTAGATCGAATTGAATGGTGGGGATTGGCAATGAGAGAAAGAATTTGACAACTTGTGGTACAAGGCCCGTCAACTTTATGGCATGATATGAGTATCCGAAGCCGAGTGCTGAAAATTAAGGGGCATGATGTGAAGATGTTGTTGAAATGATAATTTCAACTGTAGGACTATTTTTCTTTGCGATGCGATTTTATTGCATATCACAAATCGCATACACACCCTGTTGCCTTTCGCTATGTCTTGTAATTTTTGCCAATTGCAATTTTGCGATGCGATGCGATCGCAAATCGCAAATCGCACCCATATGTTAACACTCCACCCTGTGTCTTACGCAGATTGCGATTCTGCGATGCGATCCGATCGCAAATTGGATATCTCAATTTTTGTTTTAAAACCAATCTGAACTGTCTGATTGAAATCATGGTTCGATGTACAGGCCTGCCCCATATGGACTTGACGTGAATTAGAAGTTTCATTTACCGCTAGTTTTGTCAGTAAAACAGTAAATGTAATTCGCTGTGGGTTGGTAAACGCTAGTAAGATTTTGATTTTATTGTTTTTTTTATTGTTCACGGGAGTATGGTATAGTTAATATGTATTGTTATGTTTAGTTTTTGTATAATGTGAAGGAAGCAGCAACATATATATGAAAAATTACACAGTAGTGTAAATATAATTTTCTCTTTGTAATGTACAGTAGTGCAGAGAAGGTTTTGGTTGTTGAATATGAAATGTAATATGTCGCAACGAATGTAAGAGGAAGATTTTTTTTTACACACAGCAGTGTAAAAATTTTCAAATGAGAGACAGAGTAAATTTTTGTGGAATTGAAGCATTCTCTAGTTGTAATCCCTTTGCGAGAGGAAGAATCTTGTAATAGTAGTTGTTTTTATTAATGAATACAATTTTTTTGTGTCCATGTGTCAAACTCTGTTCTCCCAAACAATTTTAGTTTCCACTGTGTAAAAAAACAGAGCATTATTCTCTGTTTGTTTTGTTTGAAAGTACCAGAAATTTCCAACATTGGTTAGAGCTTGTCCAAGCTCTTCGAAGGTGTCAACGAAGCTGAAGGAAGGATTTCTTGTTGCAACAGCTTCTCCAACAGAGTGAAGACTCAGTGAAGAAAAATTCAAAGGTATTTTTCAAGTTTTTTTTGTGTTGTTGCTGAAGACAGTCAGTGATTTTTAAATACACAGTCAACTATTTTGAAGCATAGTTAAGAGTGCAAGAATGGCTAGCTCTAGCACCAGCATTAGCACCAGCACTAGCATGGGTATCTGTAATACCCAGCTCCCACAATTTAATGGGAAAAGCTATGACTATTGGGCAATAACCATGAGAGCCCTGTTTGCCTCACAAGACTTAAGGGAATTTGTTGAGGATGGTTTTGAAGACCAGCAGATGAAAATGAGTTTAATAATTTTACTCAGGAAGAGAAAGAACGGTTGAAGAGCTATAAGAAGAAGGATTCTAAAGCTCTCATCTTCTTATATCAAACAATGCATGAAAGTGTGTTTCCAAGGATAGCAATAACCAAGACATCCAAATAAGCATGACAAACTCTCAAGACAACCTATCGAGGCATGGAGAAAGTGAAGACAGTAAAACTACAGTTGCTAAGGAGAGATTTTGAGAATCCATGGATGAAGGAGTTAGATAATATTGACTCATTTTTCACACAAGTGATTGGTCTGGTCACACAGATAAGGTCTCATGGAAAGATTCTTGAACAAAAGAGGATTGTGGAGAAACTATTGAGGGTCATACCCTCAAAGTTCGATGTGATTGTCACCACCATAGAACAGACAAAAGATCTCACAAATTTCTCAGTTCATGAACTACATGCATCACTGATAACACATAAACAGAGATTGAGTAAAAATGAAAACTCACCTCTAAAGCATGATTTTAAGACCCAGATGTCCGTTGGAAGAGGAAGAGGTCAAGGTGGAGGAAACAAAAGAGGAAGAGGTAGAAGCCAAAACAGAGGTGGAAGAAACAGTCCAGAAAATGCTCAAGGAAGAGGCAGTAATCCAAATCAGAACCAAGGCCAAGGCAGCTGTCAAAAAAGTGGACAACATCATGCTCAAGGACAAAGGTATGAAAAATCCAATGTTCAATGTTATTATTGTGAAAAATATGGGCATTATGCAAATGAATGTAGGAAGAAACAACATGATATGAATAATAGATATAGTGCAAATTTCACTAGAGAAAATATCAGCCAAGATAATTTGTTGTTAGATTGTAATATGGCTGAAACAAAAAGTGATGATATATGGTTTCTAAAATCCGGTTGCAGTAACCATATGATAGGAAACATAGCTTTGTTTTCTAAGTTAGATCAAAGTGTGAAGTCACAAGTCACACTTGGGGCTGATAGTAAAGTTTTTGTTATGAGAAAATATGAAGTAAATATCTTAACAAGGAAAGGTGAAAAGAAAACCATAGCAGAGGTTTACTATGTTCCTGGAATGAGATGTAACCTCTTAAGTATTGGACAACTTGTTCAAAAGGGTTATAATTTTTTCTTTGAGAATGATGTGTGCACCATCGTGGATAGAAAACCCAACAAGCGATGTATTGTTGAAGTAAAAATGACAAGGAACATGATGTTCCCTCTCAGGATAAAAGTTGACTTAAAATATTGAGTAGAAATTGCAGCAATTACACAAGAGGCTTTCCAAATCAAACCAAAGGATGAAAATTGGTTGTGGCATTTGAGATTTGGACATCTCAACTTTGGAGGTCTTAACTTGTTGAGTAGAAAATGAATGGTAAGAAGATTACCATTGATAGAGAAACCAGACAACCTTTGTGAAGGTTGTATCATGGAGAAACAACACAGAGAAAGTTTTCCATCTGGGAAAAGCATAAGGGCAAAAGCACCCTTAGAGATTGTCCACTCAGATTTATGAGGACCGATGCAAACTCCATCACTTGCAGGCAACCTCTATATACTAACATTCATTGATGATTTTATTAGAAAAACTTGGTTTTATTTCCTGAAGAACAAAAGTGAAGTGTTTGAAAATTTTCAAAATTTCAAAGCACTTGTGGAAAACGAAAGTGGGCTGCATATCAAAGTTCTAAAAATAGATAGAGGAGGTGAGTATATCTCCAAGGAATTTCTACGTTTTTGTTGAGAAAATGGAATTAATAAGCAGGTTACCACAAGGTACACTCCGCAGCAAAATGGTGTTGTTGAAAGGAAGAATAGAACAATCATGGATATGGCGAGGAGCATGTTAAAGGCAAAGAATTTTTCAAATTATTATTGCGCTGAAGTTGTACATTGTGCAGTGTACATTTTGAATAGATGCCATACAAAAGCATTCATGAACAGAGTGCCAGAAGAAGCATGGAGTGGGAGGAAGCAAGGAGTTACCCACATGAAAGTTTTTGGATGTGTGGCTTATGCACACATTCCAGATCAGCTAAGGAAGAAGTTGGACAGCAAACGGGAGAAATGTATTTTCATTGGATACATTGAGGAATCCAATGTTTACAGGTTGTATAACCCATCTACCAAGAAGTTTTTTGTGAGCAGAGATGTTCAGTTCATTGAGGAGGAAGCTTGGGATGGAAGCATAGAGAAAATAGTAAATGTTAAAACCTCTTTGTCACATGATGAAGATGAAGAGGAGATGGATGAAATACATCCCCAAACTGCAACGCCAACACAAAGGCAGCAAGAGACACCCTTGAGGAGAAATGAAAGTGTTTCTCCAAGCACATCACAAGGAGGAAATTCAAGTGCTTCTTCAAATACTTCTACACCAAATGAAAGAGGTAAGAAGTTCAGAAATTTAAGTGACATTTATGATGAAGGTATGAATTCTTTATTTGCTTTATATTGTCATGTTGATGACCCTGTTCATTTCGAAGAAGCAATTAAGGATAGGGAATGGATAGAAGCTATGGATGAGGAGATCAATGCCACAGAAAGAAACAAGACATGGGATTTAATTGAACTACCAAAATGAAAGAAAGTCATTGGAGTTAAATGGGTCTACAAGACCAAGAGTAATGCTGAAGGCAAAATAGAAAGAAACAAGGCAAGACTTGTTGTCAAAGGATATAAGCCACAGTATGAGAGAGACTATGAGGAAACTTTCGCACCGATTGCTAGAATGGAAGCTGTGAGAGTAGTGTTGTCCATAGCAGCACAAAACAAGTGGAAAGTTTACCAAATGGACGTGAAGTCAGCATTTCTAAATGGAGTGTTAATGGAAGAGGTTTACATTGAACAACCTCCACGCTATCAAAAGAAAGGCCAAGAGCACAAAGTGTGCAGATTGAAGAAAGCTCTTTATGGGCTGAAGCAAGCACCAAGAGCGTGGTACAGTAGGATAGATTCCTATCTACTGGAAAATGGATTTGAAAAATGTGAGGGAAAACCCACTCTCTACATCAAAGAAAATGACAGTAAAATATTAATTGTTGTGCTATATGTTGATGATGTTATTCTCACAGATAATGATAATTATCTTATTGAAAATTTCAAAACAATCATGAAAGAATAATTTGAAATGATTGACATGGGTGTGCTGAGATACTTCTTAGGAATAGAAGTAGAACAAAATGGAAAAGGGATTTTTATTTCACAAGAGAAGTATGTTAATGAAGTGTTGGAAAGATTTAATATGCAAGACAGCAAAGCAGCAATCACTCCCACAGTGATGGGATTAAAACTCAGCAAAGAGGATAGCAGCAAGGATTTTGATCCTAGGAGAGGCCAAAAGAAACATATTGGCAGCCAACAAAAAGGATTCTGAGGCATGTTAAAGGTACTAAAAGGCTTGGTATTTTATATACTGCTTCAGAATGTTCAGATTTAATTGGGTACACTAATAGTGATTGGGCTGGAAGTGTAGATGATCGGAAAAGCACATCCGATTATATTTTTCACATGGGTTTAGGAGCTATTTCATGGGCTTCTAAAAAACAACCTATTGTAGCGTTGTCTACAGCGGAGGCAAAATATGTGGTAGCTGCAGCAGCAGCGTGTCAAGCAATTTGGATGAGAAGGACGTTAAGGAGTTTATGCCAAAAGGAAACAAAAGGGATCGTGATTTTTTGTGACAATAGCTCAGCTATTTCATTATCCAAGAATGTTGTGTTTCATAAGAGAACGAAACACATTGACACAAAGTTCTATTACATCAGGGAATTGGTAAACAATGGAAAAATTGTCTTAAAACATTGCAGGACTCAAGAGCAGGTTGCAGACATTCTGACCAAACCATTGGAGCAGAAAAGTTTCGAGTTTTTGAGGAAGTTTTTTGAGTATGACTGATAACCCAGCAGTTGAAATTAAAGGGGAGTGTTGAAATGATAATTTCAATTGCAGCACTATTTTTCTTTGCGATGTGATCTTATCGCATACACGCCTTGTTCCCTTCCCTACGTCTTGTGATTTTTGCCGATTGTGATTTCGCGATGCGATCCGATCGCAAATCGCAAATCGCACCCATATGTTAACGCTGCGCCCTGTGCCTTATGCAGATTGCCATTATGTGATGTGATCCGATCGTAAATCGCATATCTCAATTTTTGTTTTAAAACCAATCTCAACTGTTCGATTGAAATCATGGTTCGATGTACAGGCCTGCACCATATGGACTTAACGTGAATTGGAAGTTTCATTTACCGCGAGTTTTCTCAGTAAAACAATAAATGTAATTTACTATGGGTTGGTAAACATTGGTAAGATTTTAATTTTATTTTTTTTTATTGTTCACATGAGTATGATATAGTTAATATGTATTGTTATATTTAGTTTTTGTAGAATGTGAAGGAAACAGCAACGTATATATGAAAAATTACACAACAGCGTAAATATAATTTTCTCTTTGTAATGCACAGCAGTGCAGACAAGGTTTAGGTTTTGTTTGTTGAATATGAAATGTAATATACCACAGCGAATGTAAGAGGAAGATTTTTTTTTTACACATGGCAATGTAAAAATTTTCAAAGGAGAGCCAGAGTAAATTTTTGTGAAACTGAAACATTCTCTGGTTATAATCCCTCTATAAGAGGAAGAAGCTTGTAACAACATTTTTTTCTCGTTCTCTATGAGAAGAAAAAGCTTGTAACAACACTTGTTTCTATTAATGAATAGAAACATTTTATGTGCATGTGTCAAACTCTGTTCTCCAAAACGATTTTAGTTTCCACTGCGTAAATAAAGATAGCATTATGTTTGAAATTACCAAAAAATTTCAACAGGTACAAGATATGTGTTAAAAATAAAATAAGAAGAAAGGAAAAAAATAAAAATAAAAACTTTTGCCGGGAGGGGTGTTTTTTTTGGTGAGTGAATATAAAAAGAAAATATTGAGAGAAGGAATTCAGAGTGGCATTACTCATAGGAGCTTCTGCTCATCACTCTCGAGTCCCTCCATTCCGTGTCGGTGGTCATTTCCCGCACCTCCAATGAAAACCTATCCACCCATATTTTTCCGTCATTCCATTCCCTTCCCTTCGCTCATTCTATGACGCTACGACTGGCAGTCGGTGGCTCATCTCGCTGTCCAATGCCAACATTATTTTGGTTTCCTCACACGCCACTATCTCTCTATACGTTACGTAATCGGCATTTTTCACCCTCTCAGACTTTCCCCATAAACTAATAATTAAATTCCGCAACAGTTTCAGTTGCGCCACCTGAAACTTGATGCACTCATACAATTATTCTTCCTCCTAAGGATGCAGTCACCACTTTTATCTTTGGTTAGTGGAATCGCAACTTGATTTTCATGAATAATCTATTTTCCACTTCAAATCCAAAACATGGAAATTTTTCAATCACTCCCATGCTAATGATGTTTTTGATACAGTTCGAAAGAAAAATAGTCTACATATTATATTTAACTTGGTTTAGAGGTCGGATGCAAAGGAAATTCACAAATTTTGAAAGAAAAGTATCCAAAAAAATTTCGAACTTTTAGTTTATGGTGAAGAAGAAGTATTATCAGTGTTAATATATAAATATTTGCAGGATGTAGGTCAGAGCATAAAAGATTTATAAATTATGTGAATATTTATTGTTAATTAATTATTGTAAGAGAAATTATATATATATATATAGAGAGAAAATAAAATTTAAAATATTTTAATGTTAATTACAATAAACTATTTCAATTAAAAAAAATTATTGTACTGTGTAATTCATAGATATTTATATAAAATGATATTTAATATTTCAAAATTAATAATAATTAAAAAATTTAATGTAAATTTTAAGTGAAATGTTTTAATATACAAAGTATAAATAATAATGACATGTATTAAAATATAATAAATATAATATTTTTAATGGTACAATATAATAATATAAATACAATATTACAATAAAAAATTAAACAAAATATTTCAATGTCAATTATGTACATGATTGGTTATATATATATATATATTATTATATATATATATAATAATTAAATAAAATATGATAAATTATCTTAATATTTTTATTGTATTTTAGTTTTTTTTATTAATTTATTTTAAATTTAGCAAAATAAAAATTACAAGTTTTGTCTAGTTGAGACAATCAATGTGCCCAATAAAACTCTCAAATCATTAATTCTATTTATACATTAAAAAAAAAAAAACATTAAAAAACCAATATAGGTCCATGGTTTACTGATTAAAGCAAAAAAAAAAAATTAATCCTCTCAATCAATAAAAAAAAATTAAGCAACCTTTATAAAAGATGAACGTACTCGTGTTGAAAGTCTTGCCACCGGAAGGTCCTACAAGTCATGCCACCTCCATAAATTGTCCGTAAAGTGCCACAAGACATGCCACTTCCATAAATTGTCCATGAAGTGCCATAAGACATGCCACGACCAGAAATTGTCGGCCCTGGAATAAAAAGTCAAAATTGTCGGCTGAGTGCCTGAAAAAGCCAAAATCGTCTAATAGTTAGAATGTGACCTTTTCTTCTCTCAACCGGACTATTCACGACACGTTATATCAGAAGGGAGTTCGCCAAGAATCTGTCCTGCTGCGAGCAGGCAGGCTACTTTCGTTGCCTGGAATCAGGAACCTCTCAGATATAGAGCTAAACATAACATTTGAACTCTGAACTTTTGCCAATTGTTTCGCAAAAGGGCTCTGACATGCCCTTCACCGTACGAATATGTTGTGGTTTGCTCGATAATCCGGTCATTCTAACTATATGGCCCATCATCATCCACGTTCTTTGAAATTCAATGAGAGAAACTAACTCAAGAAAATTGGTTTAGGTTCATATAAATGAACTATGGGATAATGAATTTTCGTAATAAAATGGAGAAGCTGCATTCGTCCATGGAAATCAGCGATTGGAGCTCATTCCTGGATGACAAAGGAAAGAAAATCCGATATGGCGTCGGTAACGCTATGAAAGACAAGGAAACGGAGTGCTGTCTGTGTGGCGACGTCGGATTACAGGAACACTTGTTCAAATGCCACAGATGCTACACCCGATTTCAACACTTGTGAAACTCTCTCTCCCAGTCATTTCATCCAATACATTCAACCCCTCCAATATTCTGTAAAATAGTGATTTTGATTCTGATATGTGCAATATTTGACCATTTTTGCAGGTATTGCAGCAGATTGTATTCCGATCAATTGGATCTAGACTGCGCAAACGTGTGCGACTGGTGCCTCGACTTGCAAGCAAAAGAGAAAATTCAGGGGCAGAAAAGCAAAGTTGAATCGAAGAAAATGGAAAGTGAGAAGGCCAAGATGGTAGCCGACAGTCAAATTTTGTCAAATTCGGCCTCCGGGATTGCTACGAAGCAGCCTTCATCGGTAACCAAGAAGAAACCTGGAAGGGCTAATGCTAAGCTGGGTAGCCCTAAACTCCGCGGCAAATTATGGGGGAGCAGAAAAAACCAATTTGGAAGGAGAAAGGATAACCAGGCGTCGAGTCCCTTACAAGACTGTAAGGTAACCACTGAAATCCACAGAAGCGTTCCCCCTACATCTACTCAGAGAAGCCCCTCCAAAGGCGGATTCCGTCGTCGTTATAAGCTTCTCTCGGACATCATGCTACGCTCAAAAAGTCAGGGTTTGTTATGTCATCCCAAATAGATTTTCGCGTTTCCACGTTTTTCCTCGAATCAGTCTATTTTATGGCTCGAAAAAGGATTTACTACAATAGTCTTAGCTTTCTATGTAAATATTTCCGTTTGCACTCCAAAATAATATCGCAGTCTTCAGTTTCATTCATTCTTAGTTGCAGGGTTCGTTTAAATTGCATTTAGCTATTAGCAAAAGTGATGGTTCCATTAATATTACTGCCATCGAATCAATATTTTATATATATATATATAAGTATACATACTGACTTAATATGAGTTTAGAGGGATTTAATTTTATTAAGTAGAGTTTCGGTATAAATCAAATGAAGAAAACTTTTGTAGAACCAACTAGTGTGATTCATCTTCAGACAAATTGAATGAACAGATTTCGCATTTCATATTAAATAGATAGCAGAACATTCTAGATCAGGTAACCGCTATAATGACAACTGCTAGATTTATGAGATTTAATTTTTTGGCATAAATTTTTATATGAGCCATCACTGTTAGCAAAATTTAAATTTGGTAACATACCAAAAAAATTACACATTATACTAGATTAATCTTACACATCATACTAAACTAAATTGTAAAATAAACCCCTAAACTCAATCCTGAAAGTCATGGTACAGTGATTACTTATATATTACAAAATTCAAATTGATATATCATATGTATGTGCTTGCTTTTCAATTGATCTGCTCGCAGTAGATGGGTGTGTTTAGAACAGGATATTAAGGGAATGAGTTTCTGCTGGAAAGATTAAAAGAATGGTACTGATCGAGATGGCCTTAAAAAAACCCAGCATTCGTTGTATTTGAAATCTCATGCTACGAGCAGATTATACCGTTTGGATTTAAACAATCATGATTAGAACTGAAAGGCCAGATCCATGGTGCATATATCCTTATTGAAAGTTTTCTTTCGAACGAGAATACTCAGAATAATCAAGAGATCAGTTATATTGTTGGCTCTTCCTTGCTCCAATTTAAGGACGTCAATCATGGTTTTTAGTGTAATCTGTTACAATTATTGTAAGCGCATTGCTCCTCCACCAAAAAAAGGAGGAGGTCAATTATGTTTTGTTTGGTCTCGTTGCGATCGGCCGAGCTTATCTCGATTGCAGGTTGCTTAAACTTGTTTACATGGCTCACTGGGTTTATTATCATTTTTATTTATAAATCATAGTTATCAAGTTATGAATTTAAATTTGATAAGATAGATAAAAATTGGGTAAAAGAATTTTATGTTTATTTTTTTCTTATTAATTTTATCTTTTAGAATTAATATATATTTAAAATTAAAATTTAAAACTTATTCCAATCCACATAAATATATATAAACCTCAACTTCAAAATTTTAATTTTATTTCCTTGTTAATTAAATTTTTTAAACCATTAAAAAAACACTAAAATTGAAAATTAGAAAATTTCTCTGCTCACAATCAGTTTCCATTTCACGATCTACACCTATTCTAATTTTATGAGAAGAGTCCCCTAACTTTTATGCCACTGAAATTGAAAACTAAGAAAATTTCTCCACTCCATTTCACGATCAACACCCATTCTAATTTTATGAGAAATGTTCCCTAACTTTCAAGGTAACAGCGGACCCAATAGAGCATAGCAATAAGCTTTGGAGTTGTCTATAATGCGACTTTTTGGAGATTCCGGTGACGGAATCCGGCGGAAGAAATGAGGTTAAATCTTGATTTTTAGCAGTTAAAATGGTTTTTTAACTGGATATTTGGATTCAACGCCCTGGAAAACCCCTGAGAGCCAGTGATTGTGCAGAAACTAGCTATCAAACTTGGGATTCCAATGAATTGCTGCCAGATTTTGCCCAGAAAAATCCACCGGAAAGGCTTTCAAAAAGTCGCGTTATAGACTACTGCATAAGCTTTATCCAATCCGGGCAGGTAGACCATTCATTATTTTCCTCGTAGTTTGCAATAAAATCATAAAATGATGAAGAACTTCGATTCAATGTTATCATTTTCCAATGATGCATGACATGCTAGCTACTAGGATCCGGCTGCCATTTTACATCGATTTTGTGTTTAGGGTCGTTGTATTTATCATAGTCATGCAAATTAACAATTCCCTGTTATCAACTATTAGCCATGAATTTCAGTTAACCACGCGACGAGATCTGTTTACGGATCGAATTTTTATCGAATTATTGGATATTCGAATCGAACTCACAAATTTCCGTATTTTTTTAGCTGATTCGGACGAATTTGGTAACTATGTTATAAACCATCCTGATGCTGTGACCGACAAATTTTAGAACTTCCGAAATGTGTAGATGCCGATGGGCGTAGAATTGATGATTTAAATTAATCCCCCCGGTCGGTCCCTTCTCTTCAAGCTGTCAGTTCGCCCTTTATTCCAAACAAATTCAAAACATCAAATTTCCCCGCCAAATTTTCCGGGAAGAAAGATGTAATTAGTGTGACAGGGTGGGGTTCAAAATAAAGGTGCAAGGCTTGTTTTAACACACTGATATATCTCCCCGGAATGTCATAATATCAAGCTCAGTAAAAAAAAGTAGCAGAAGTGGTGAAAATGACCCAAGCTTAATGAGTTAGTTCATCCCCTAATTACCACCACTAACTTACAAAGGTATAGAAAGATTGCATTATGCAGGTTCAATTAGGGCGCTGATATGCCCAGCTTGGAGGTTATTAACATCATTTATTCATGTGGTGAGATAAAGTAAGAAATTCTGTGTTAAGTTACAGAAACCCGTGTACATTTGACCAGACTATCACACCATTGATTTGGTTCAAGGGAGCAGAGTCAATCAGATCTCGTCTCACCAATTTCAAATTCCGTTGAAGGAAACTGTTACCGGTTCAAGTCAGGGAGATCTCTCCTCTGTCAACAGTTCCTTTCTGGCTATGCTTTTTTCCATAGATTTCCCATGTTTTTGCATCTTACAGGCACCTTTAAACTGTCATCAAAATTTTTCTATCAATATATTATTGTGCTTTTCTTATTAGGTCATTTTTCCACTTGTGCACTTCAGTATCTTCAGTTCAGTTTCTAAAAAAAATGGCTGCAGTGTTTATTTTTTAGTGAAAAATTTATAGAAGTGTGTGTTTTTTTAGTGAAGTTTTCCTAAAGTGTTTATTTTTCAGTGAAATTTCCATAAAAACAAATCTCTGTTTAAATTGATTACAATTTTGCTAAATTTTGAACTTGTTAGGTTATTTGTTAGTTCACAATTGCACATAGAAAAAATGTGAATTTTAACAAGAAATTCAAACTACAATAATTTTTTTTAAAAAACAATAAATAAAAATTACTTAAAATAAATTTGAAATCTTAAATATTATTTTTCATTGTAGAGTTATTTTTTCAATCAAAATTTCTCCTATCTTAGAAAAGTCATATTCCCTTCTCGCTATGTAAAAGAAAATGGATAACTGATATTTTACATTTTTAGAAAGTATACTTTTAGTACAAATATCCAGTAGTAACTCTCATTTTCAAAATTGATCTTAGAATTGGTATTTGAAATTATATTAACTAGAAATCTAAAAATAGAGGTAAGGTATATCTAAAAAGTTATAAACTAAGATAATAAAATATGATATAAAAACTAATTTATATATATACACTTTTCAAATATCTAAAAATAGTTTACATTTTCAAAAACTAATCTTAGAATTGGTATTTGAAATTGGATTAACTAAAATCTATGAAATAATATATATATATATTATCTATATATATTATATATATATATATATATATATATATATCAAATATGAGAAATAGTTTTCATTTTCAAAATTAATTTTAGAATTGGTATTTGAAATTGGATTAACTAAAAATCTAAAAATAGAAATAAAGTAAAATTAAGAAGTTATAAATCAACATGATAAAATGTGAAATAGAAACTAATTAAAGGAATATATAGAGAGAAATCAATGCAATATGTTCGAAAACAAGCTGAATATGTTTGAAAACATGGATAAAGGAAATAATAGTTATAAAAAAGGATCCAATGTTACATTCAAGGACTAGGATAAAATTAAGTCATTCAAATATTTTACTGTATTTTTCTTATTATGTCATTTTTCCTCTTTTGCATCCTATTGAAGTTTCCATAAAAAAACAAATCATTGAAGTATTTATTTTTAAGTGAAGTTTTTTTGTTTCTCCCTAGTGTATAGTAAATGAAAGTCGTGTATCCAGTGAAGAAATTTTCCTTTATATGGTAATTATATATGTGTGTGTGTGAATGGACCCCTGATTTTATATGTTATTTTATTATATTTTTCTTGAAAGGAAAGATTATTATTCTTGAGTTGTTTTTTTTGGTGATAAGCCACTAGCAATGCTATTTGATACTTGGTTTATGTTATTGGTATTTATATCATTTTTAAGGATTAATAGATGAGTAATTAACTAGTTTTGGATAGTGTTTAGATTTTCTTTTTCGAATGGATTAAAATTTTAATTCAAAAAATTTTATTTGTCATCATAAATCATGAAGTGTTTATTTTAGAGTTTATTATTTAAAGTAGATTTGGATATTAAAATATTTTTTCCATTGTCTATTAAATTGAAAACTAGACTAATAGTAAGGTTGTTGTGGGAGAAACCACATCGGTCTTAAATGCAACAAGCTTTTCTCTCTGAAATACTAGGATAAAGTTGCTTATTTTTGGGCTGGGATAAAGGTGTTTATTGTTGGGTTGTAGCTCTCCAGAGCATATTCGGTTCACCTAATTACCATGGTATTTTTAAAAGTTAAGAATAATAATCAATAGATAGTTGTGGGGAGAAGCAAGGGCATAAAATGAAAATATTTCTAAGACAATCCGCAATCACATTTTCACTAGTTAGTAAATTTAGATGAAAATAACTTTCATGTAAAGACCATTTAATTTTTTTACTTTTAGTTTCTCTGATTCAAACATGGCACCCAATAAATAAAGGAAAATTATGGATGTTTAATTGAATATGATAATCAACATGATAAATTATTGGCCTTTGATACACATTTAGTGTTTTAAGTAGAAAACTCATTGACTTTTCCAATGGAACATAGCATTTTTTTTTTGAAAATTTATTAGAAGCTAACTTGAGTTATATATATTTTAGAGTTGTTCAAAATGGAAACTACTTCTAGCTCTTGAATTGCAAGATCCACAAAAATAAATATTTTATTCTTTTGATTCGGATTGGAGTATGATTGGAGGTAACAATGTGGCTTAGATAAAATCAAATAGATATAATGAGTTTGTTACTGGGAAGAGAAAAAATCCATTGTATCCAACAAGTTTTTGAAAACATTTTAGCATAAAATCAAAAGAAGAAAAGGCTGGAAATAAAAAATATATAGACACTCCATTAGAATATAGAATGTAAGATTTTTATACTACTTGTCTTTTCTTAAAATAATTTTGTTTTAAATTCAATTTTTGTCATGTGAATATCTTGTTGTTTCTTGCAGGTTTTGGTGTTCATATGGACTAGATGATTATCGAGAGATATGCATGCTCTTATGATATATGATAAGTGTCTGAAAATAGGTGCCTTTATCACTTATGTTGAGATGAATGATATATATATTACAAGTAAACCTTTCCATAAGCATGAGGTTGAGGATTTTGAAGGCGCAAGTGTATACCATGTGCCCCATGTTAGTAATGAACTACTTCAATTAGTAGAAAGATGTTCTTTGTTGGGAATGCTAGTTGAATGTGTGCGTAAAAAAACATTGAGAATTAGTGCATACGTTGTGAATTAGTGCATGACAAAGTAACGTCATCTAAACATTGTGAATTAGTGCATGAAAAAGTAACCTCATGTAGATCTGAGTTTGATAGAAACAATTTTCTTACTTCGTATTCATGATGACATTGGAAATATATAGAGGAGATTGAAACATGCCCAAAACTTGTTTCATAAGAATTATGCTCAAAGTCTGTGTAGTGCATGACAAAGTAACCTAATCTAGAGCTGAGTTTGATCTTGATCTCGTGACGACATTTCAAATATAGAGAGGAGACTAAAACATGCCCAATACATGTTTCATAAGAATGACACTCAAAGTGTTCTTATATGGAGAGCAACAAATCCTAATAAAGTATTTTACTACTCAAAGTTTGACAATGCCATGGATGATGAGAGAAACACTCCATTCATTTTAGGCATTCAAGAACCACTATAGCTAGAATGGATGAGAAAATATGGTCATGATAGTATATTAACAATGGATTCTACATTCAGGACAGATGTCTTTAAGGTAAGTTTATATTTTTATTTATTTTCTTATCACTTGTTATTTATAAGATAATCTTGTTGACACCTAATCCTCACGATTGGGTGAATTTATGTAAATAGTTAAATTAGGAATGTGAACAATCATCAGGAGATGAACTGAGCAGTCACACCCTTTTGTATATAACAATAACATACCTAATGAAATAAATCGAATCAGTTTTACTACCTATTGGAGTTATTGCCTAGCCTGACATGGTATCAGAGCCAAGTTCTCAAAATAGTTGTAACTCCGTTCATTTTTGCTACTGACCTGAGCACTGTTCTGACTGAGCATTGTCCTCTGTCGTTCTGACCTGAGCACTGTTCTAACTGAGCGTTGTCCTCGATTGCATCAACGCCTCTGTCCTCTGCGTTGTGTTTCATTGCCTCAACACCTCTGTCCTCTGAAAGATTACTTCGGTGTATTTGCGTTGTGTTTCATTGCCTCAACGCTTTTGTCCTCTGCGTTGTGTTTCATTGCCTCAACGCCTTTGTCCTCTGAAAGATTACTTTGGTGCCTCCACGTAGGATTACTTTGGTGAAAGATTACTTTGGTGCGTCTGCGTTTTTGAAGAATGCCTCTGTCTAGAGCAGAAGGCAGACATACGTTTTTCGGTGAATTAGTATTGCGTTTTACTGCAATTTGTATGCGTTTGACTGCAATCCATGTTTCATTGGATTGTAATGGGAAATCGTGCTTGGACCATGGCGTAATGGTATTGGGTCAACCGTGTTATTTCATTGGTACTGTGTTATTTCGTTGGTAGTATTACCATGACTATATATTAGTGTGGTATCACACCACTTCTCCTTGTTGCTTGGTTAACGTCCAGATCGACTCCTCCCCATATCGCCTCCTCCGGTGGTCATATTTATGTGTTGCGGTGTGATATGTTACATTGAACGCTATTGAATTGATTGTGTTTCTCCCAATTATACCACCCTCCACCGCTTGATCCATCGGTTACCACTTCCCTCCCATACCACCGGTTCTCAAACAGTTGAGATACCACAGATAACCCCACAATACCGCCTCTCCAAACAACCTTGTCCTATTATATAATGTTGTCATATTTTATGAACATTGTCATATGGTGTGTTTCCCAAGTTCGAATGGTATCAAAGCATCCCGCTCAAATAATTTTTGAATGTGGCATGACATGGTATCTGGCGATTTTGTTTGGTTACGAGCGCAGTTTTAAATTACTGTTCAGTTTGGTGCGATACTCTTTTTACATGAAAACATTGGTGCGGTGACCAACATATGTTCATGTGTGTAAGAATAATAATATATTATATGGAGTGATAATATATTATTTTGAATGGAACAAAAGTGAACGTGACATGAAATTCATTAAGTTTTTTATGGCAATATATTATATGGTATTAAAAAAAAACATATATGGGTATATGGAAGGTATAGCATATATATTTGAGAAGTGGAAGGTATAACATATATATTGTTTTCTGTCAGCAGAAGTAATTTTTTCTTACAAAATGCATTCAATCATCTCCATCGTAGGAATAGTTCTCACTGGCAAGGAGAACTATCCTGAATGGTCCCGGATGATAAAACACACCCTCATCTTTAATGAGTTGTGGAAAGGAGTGTGTGTCGGAGAAGGAGACAATGACCTAGTACAGCCTACCTCAGACAAAGAGCTCCTCATTTGGGAAAACAAGAACAGCAAAGCTTATGCATTAATCGCAGCATCTGTAAATGAAGAGGTGAGTCACCATATTTCGTCATGTTCAACTGCCTTTGAAGCCCTACAAAAGCTTAAAGAACTCTATGACTCACATTCTGCACTTGAAGTTGTCCAACTCACGATTAAACTCTTCACTCTTGAACTGTAAAATAATGATCCTCTTGCTCTTGCATCTGAAGTAAAGTCTATAATGCATGATATCAAATCCACTAAGGTTGAATTGGATAGTCCTCTTATTTCGTTTCTCAAGGCACTTTATCCTACTTACTCCAATTATCTTGAGTCATTGCAAAGAAATGGAAATCTCAAAGATATAACCTTTGACTCTCTTGTGAAAAAGTTTGCTGAAAGAGAGAAAGATTTCTATGTACTGCATATATAAAGAATAGATGTCCATCTAATGCTATAAGAAACAAGACTCCTTATGAATTGTGGTATGTACATGTTCCTTCGATAAAACATCTCAGGGTCTTTGGTTCCACCTGTTATGCTTTGATACCAAAGGTACATAGAAACAAACTTGGTGTTAGAAGTCGTAAGTGTATCTTCCTGGGGTATTCAAACACCTCCAAAGCATACCGCCTCTATGATGAAGTAAATAAAAAGTTTGTTGTATCTAGAGATGTAATTTTTCTTGAATCATCCAAAACTGACAATGTTGTTGAGCGGCAACTTGATCGATTGGATAGATTCGCAAAAGCAAAATCATTTCAAGAATTTGATAATCAAATTCCACATCTTGAAGGGGGGATTCCTATATTAGATCAACATGTGGAATATTCTTCTGAAGAACACTCTCCCCCGCATGAAACTCCAACAACAGATGATGAAGGAATGAATGTCGCAGATACTAGCTTTAGAAGAAGACAGATTCATAGCAGGATTCCATCAGCAAGTACAGAAAGCAAGGGAGAAAGGTTGGAATCAAAAGCACATTAAAAAGAAGATATTTCAGGAGGGAGATATTGTTTTATTATATGATAGTAAGTTTGTGAAGTTCCCGAGGAAATTGAAGAAACATTGGTTGGGGCCATATATTGTTAAGAACATTACAAATAATGGGTTTGTTCAGCTCACAAAGTTGAATAGACAGATGCTTCTTGGGTGAGTGAATGGTAGTAGATTAAAGATATACAAGGGAGATTATGTCCCTAGACCGTCGCACTAAAAAAATGAAGGGGAGAAAGTCTTAGTGCTACCTGCAGTTGAAAGTGGGCACGAGACTATAAACTACTCTATAGGAAGCGGCCTCGCTGAAGGAAGAATAATGTGTCATACTGAGGAGTATGACGAAGTCTAAGGGAGCTGCAACAAAGAAGAGATGACTATTCCAAAGAAGAAATATGATGAAGTTAGCCAAAAATATGATCGTTGGAAGGAAAAAGGACACCGTTAAAAAAAATTATTGTTGAAGGGCACTTGAAAAAATCATTTATGAAGCATAGTTGGATGTATTTATCCCATACCTAGATTAATGAATCAAATCTAGAGCCAATCATGAGTCTGGGAATTCAAAATTGTTATAAAAACCACATACTAGACCACATTTTACACTTATTGCCTGGAGAGATCAGAAATTGTGCCTGAGTAGAGAAGAGCTATTACAGGTCTGAGAGGAGCTGGGAAGAGTTGGTCAGGATATTTAATAAGAAGGGACTAACTGGTATTATGGATTCACAAGTAGGTAAGATCACAGGAGAAGATGTGCCTATGTCCCTAACGCATTTAAGGTCGCCAAGAAAGGTGCCTATGAAACCGCAGGTACAACCATAGTCGCAGCCATAGAATATGAAGGAGAAGAGACCAGCTAAGGTCTTTGCAACATAATTTAGAGCATCACCATGGAAGAATATGCAGAAGGAAGTGCGTCGAAAAACACGAAGGATAAGGGAAAAAAGTCGATGTAGAAAGGAAAGAAACACATATAGCAAGAGGGACCCCAGCAGGTCCATGACAGTGAAGAGGAAACTGAGTTCCATAAGAAGTAGACAGAGGATGTGGATATTCCCTTTGTGCTCTAGCATATATGTCACTGAGAAAGTCGGGTGCGAAGCCGGTCAAGGAGCCAAGAGAAGGAAAATTTTCTACGTATAGGTCATTGCTACCAAAAGAGTTGTCGTTCAAAGGAGAAGTGTTAGGAAATATTCCCCATCTCAAAATGGAATACTTGGATTTCAACGACAAAAGTAAATACCTTCAGTTTCATCCTAGTAGGTACCAGAAGAAATTTCACTATTCAGAGAGTGGAGTTATGAGATTAGAGTTGTAGCAATGGGTTGTAGGAGTGGGGAGAGTAAGACTTCTGAACATGTTGAATGTGCCACACTTCAGTCGAAGCCCATTCAGTACAAATTGTTTGTGACAGCTCCTTGCACTAGTGCGTGATGATTGGATTTGGTTGGGGATGAGGATTCCAATTGATGAAATTCTCATTAGAAGAATAACAACGTTTTCATACCAGGGAAAGGACCCCGCGGATGAATTCGTGGGTTAAAAAAAAGAAAAATAAATGGCCCAGATTATGAAAGACAAGTTCAGATTGGTGAATAAATCTCACGCCTATGAGATAAATTATGTTGAAGATCAAGGTGTGCGCTTCGCCACACATATCCTAGCAGGGAAGATTATGAGGAAGTGTGGGGTCAATGAGGTGCCTACAGTAGTGGTGTCATTGGAAGAGTAGTGTGCGGAAGGAATCTAGTTGAACTGGGCTTCTTATTTATGCAAGGAATTTTTTATGGATTGCAAGGAGACACAAGAAAAAGGAAAGACCTTCCATTATGCTTGGTTGTTGATTCTTATTGTGCTTATTGTATGGAAGGAGCCTGGAGATTGTCAATTTCCAACTGTGGAGGTGGATGTGTGTGAATTAGGAAGGTATGCTTCACTATGTTTTACAAAGGAGCCAACCTGCGAAATGGAGAATCGAATATTTTTTGTGCTGATGCAGATGGATTTACATATGGTAGTAAATCAGTATCCCATACTGTCACCGAACCTATACAAGCAGTATTGTCATATATAGGAGTTTAAGGCAGACTTTCACAGGGCATATGTGAAAGGGATGAAGGACCCAGCAGAGACATGGCATCCATTTCCATATCAAGTAATAGAAGATGACCTCCTCGCAATAGTGCAGAGTTGGCCAGAGGAATGGATGACTCCACCTGGTGGAGCAACTAGAGAAGATGGAGCAGAAAGAGGTACCTCACAGGGTGAAAAATACAAGTAAGAAACATGTCGTCAAAGAGCCAAAAGAAACAGAAGGAACAGGACAGGAACACGAAGAACACCGCAGCAATGCAGAAGTATCAGAATATTTGCCCTTTGTGATAAAGATGCAGCCAAGAAAGAAGAAGAAGGAAGATAAGAGAAAGGGCACAGTACCACATGTCCTCACTAATGTGGACAATGATGAGATAGTAGGGAAAATTTAGGAGATTAACATGAAGACCTGGGATAAGATTGATGGTTGCTACAAGGTGATCCTGGTTGAGGTGCAACAGGGCATCGCAGAGCTGAAGGCGTTACCACAAGAAGTGAGGCAACCAAAAAAGGTAGCCTAGTCATCGTAGCAAGAGCAAAGATTGGAAACAAGATTTGGGATGAGGATGTTACCTGTGCCAAATAGGGCACTGAAGTTTGAAGTGGTAGTAGATAAAGAGAAAGCCAAGATGTGGCACTATGTCCAGTTGAATGTCACTTTGTTATCTCTTCAATTTTTGCATGAATTTCATCAAGGAATCACCGCGAATATGCAAGAACAAGAGCAGCGTATGACGCTACTAAAAGAGAAGTCAGAGTCAGAGAAAGAAAGAATACAAAAGGAGTTGAAGCAAGTGGCTAAGGAAAGGGAGGAAGCAAGGCAAAAATGGGAATAGTTGGAGAAGATCATTACTGAAACCTATAATATATAGTTCTGGACATGAAGGTTTGTGATGATGAAGCACTAGCAGAGAAGTTCGGGAGGCTTTCGCTTGCAACCAAATACTCAAAGAATGTCATCGCCAAATTAAAATTTGATTATGAGGTACAGATATCAGAGTTGAAGATAAGATTATAGCCAAGTACACCACCATAGGTTTGGGAGAAAAGAAAAAATGACCTCACCGCAGCAACGAAAGGCATATCGGATACGGTGGTAGATTGTGGGAAGTTGCTCGATGATACGATGTAGATTTAGACCCCGTTGCAAGAGGATCCAAACATCATGAAGATTGAGGAGGAACTACGGGCTAAGCAGAAGTGGTGCAATGAGATCCTGGCAACTACGAAGACCTTACCGGTCTTGCAAATATTTTCCAGCATTATAGAAGGGAAGAACCTCCAAGTACAAATGGATGATCTAGGGAGGAAAGCGTAGATCTTATAGGCAAGGACTTAGTCATGGCAGGAGGAATCCCTGCAACTTTCGCAGGTAGTGGATGAACGGGTGAAGTAATTGAAGAAAAGGGAATTAGAGCTACTGTAGAAGACCATTGACCCTACTATGGAAGCTTTGCTGAAGGAATCATAGCAGGGAGAAAATTCGATGGCAAAAATACTCCATCAGTACAACACAGTATTCAATAGCATCGCAACGAATATCAAGGGCGTCGAAGATGAGTGACTCAGGATGAGTCATAGTCGAATGTTGGGGGCCTGTTGGGCATGGCCCAACTTGGTCCAAAGGGCAAAATACCCCGCGAAAGAAGGAGCAGACCGCGTGGAGCTGGCGAAGAAATATTCATCGCATGGAATTTTAGGGCCTTAGGGATGGGATAATGCCTTATTTTGTAATGGGTATTGGGTAGTAGTCTTTGTTTTTATGGATCCATGGTATGTGGACCATGGTTTTTGTATAGATGAATTGTATAAAAGGATATGTAATATTTTTCAATCGAAGGAGAAGAAGAATTGAATGATAGAAGCTTAAGTGAATCTTTATTTTCGCATATGTAGTCTGTCATTTTTAGGAAGGCTCCACAGCTGAGTGCATGGAGACCTTGAATAGTTTGCAGCTGACTACACCAGTCAGATAAGTGAATGTAATTGAAATATATATTTAATAAAGAAAGAATTTTTGTGAAGTATTGAACCTATGTACTTGTTATTTGTCTATTCTTTTGTATTTGGTCATGTGTGTTTTTCACTTAATTAT
This sequence comes from Pinus taeda, assembly GCA_000404065.3. Classification (NCBI taxonomy): domain Eukaryota; kingdom Viridiplantae; phylum Streptophyta; class Pinopsida; order Pinales; family Pinaceae; genus Pinus; species Pinus taeda. Next base: position 100,992 of record APFE031429142.1, on the reverse strand, counting down.
GCAAGAACTTGAATATATGTCGTTATGTGTTGAAATTTATGTGTTTATCATCTATGTGAATTTCTTATGCATGCAGAGTTATAAGATTGGTATATAATAAAATTAATTGCATGATGCCACTTCACAGATATCCCTTTAGTTGTGGAAGCCTAGTTTTGCAACCTCCCATAACTTCTTCAGGTGAGCCTGGATCTGCTTGTAGGTCGTTTCCATAAGGGACAGTAGTTGATGGTTTTATTGGTGCACAAAACAATCTAAACCTAGGTCAAGCCGCCTCAAACCAACAGCATGTGTTATCATCCCAGCATCAACATGTGTCACAAATTTATGGCCCTCAACAAGCTCACCATCAAGGATAAGTTTTCCATTAGAGTAGTTGATGATCTCCTTTATGAACTCCAAGGCACCCAATTCTTTTCCAAGTTGGATATTTGTTCGGGATATCACCAAATAAGAATGAAGGAAGCAGACATCCCCAAGGAAGCTCTCAGAATCCATGAATGCCACTTTGAATTTTGGTTATGCCCTTTTGTCTTTGTAATGCTTCATCCACCTTTCAAAGTCTCATGAATCACCTTCTCAAGCCATATTTCAAAAAGTTTATCTTGGTATTTTTTTATGATATACTCATCTACAACAAAATATGGGAAACACATCTTCAACATGTTGACAAAATATTGCAACTTTTGTAGGATAATATATTATTTGTTAAATTGTCCAAGTTTTTTTTTGGAATGGAAGAGGTGGAGTACTTGGGACACATTGTGGGTTGTGAAGGCATTCGGGTGGATCCCAAAAGGATTCAGGCAACACAAGAATGGCCCCAACCTAGGACCTTGAAGAATCTGAGGGAAGTTTTTGGCCTCACAGGCTACTATCGAAAACTTGTCAAAAATTATGGACACATCACCAAACCATTAAAGAATCTTCTCAAGAAAAATGCATTTCTCTAGATAGAAGAAGCTCAACAGACCTTCCTAGATCTCAAACAAGGCATGTGCTCCACCCCTCTGTTGGCCCTCCCATATTTCACCAAACGATTTGTGATCGAATATGATGCCTTAGGAACTGGCATTGCCGTAGTATTAACACAAGAATGTTGACCACTAACCTTTACAAGATAACAATTAAGTGGAAGTAATTTGGGTCAATCCACTTATGAGAACGAGATTTTTAGGGTTTTTATATGCCCTTTCAATTCCCTATATTTTTAAAAATGTCAATCCGGAATTTGTAATCTTAGAGTTGCAAAATATTACAGTTCATATCCAAGTTCGTTGTTCTATTCTCAAACTAGTACTGAATTATGTACCGAATATTCTTTCCAATCTCTCTCCCTAATTAGAAATCATCCCATTACTTAATAAAAGTCTACTGAAGTAAATAAGTCTATTATCTCTTCCTAATAACACACAATTCAGATAGCTAATTTATCTTCAACAATCATACAACTAATTCATGCTTGAAAGCCTTACTGGAAACAAACTCAATAACACCATATCCTAATTTCAAAATTCAATTCAAGAAATAATTTCCACTCAATATCTTCAAACAAAACTAACCCCAGGGTCAAACTATAAAGTGAAAATAAATCTCATCAATGATATTAAACTCAAATATTCATTCACACGACTCTCTAATTTCGTAAATCCATTCGAAGCTAATTGAAGAACAAAATAAATGATCTATAGTCCATATATAATCCTATGGAAAATCTCAAATATTAAAAATTGGTTGCAAAGACCTTTATTAGAAATTTTGATTCATAGACAGTAAAGTATTTCGTTTCATATCAAGGGTTTTATTTCAGTATTAAGATTGTGTAAAAAAACTCGACCTTCAGAAATTCAGTTCGAATTAAAACATATTCATTCAAACTCAACAATGCTTGATAAATGAAAAGCCTACAGACTCAAGCAATTCCTATGAAAATAATTTCATAAACTTAAGCAATTTTAAATGGAAATATTAACCTTTTGATTATCAATCATCAACCAAAAGCTTGAAAGACAGAGTGTTCAGATCTACAAAATATTTTAAATTTTGTTTGATCACACTTCGAAGCACTGAATATCTAAGAACCATAACAAAATAATTATTCCAAATGCAATTACTCTATACTAATCCACACACACACTTTCTATCTAACTAAAATCAATTACAGGAATTGGCTGAGGTCGATGGTGGGCCCTTGCCACGACCTTAGACAAGCTATATTATCACAATAATTTTACATATTGGAGACACATGAATTTATAAGTATAAAATTTGATATCACTTATATTCATAGTCTTCAATAAAGCATGAGTACAGCAGTTCCAAATTGAATTAAAACAGAGTCATATAGTGTTCACAATCACAGTTCTTCTTTTCTTTAGCTCGCTAACCACTAACACTGGTGCTTGGCCCTCTTAAAGACATCACGGCCTTAAGATAGTTGTAACTAAATAATCAAGAAAAATAATGAAATTATGGTCTGTGCTTAATTAAGATAATCTAGATTCTCAAGGATCGCTCGTTCATTCTATCATATCCACAGCAATATGATTGTAGTACTATCTTTAGGTTGAAGGTGTTGTTACTTCTACCATGAAGAGGAGAAGCTGACTCGAAATGTCCATCAATTTCATTGGTTCCAATTCTGGAATAAGATGCCAAATGGAGTACAGAATTAGGTATTGAATGCCTGCCTAATGCACTTCGAGCAAGATGTTGAATCATCAATGACCTGTCAATGCATTCAAGTCTCCATCCTCATATTTAGGAATCCTAGCAAAAAGTCAGTCAAAGTGATTCAAAAGAGTATGAATTCGTCTAGCATATATATGAACTAACCAAAGACATGTAAAAACAAACCTAATTGTGACTCTTACCTCCATTTATGAACTAAAACAGTTTAACTAGTATAGGATGGTTTGGAGGTGTCAAAAGGAGAAAAATCGAGTAGGATATAAAGAAATGTACCAGGATAAGATGTCACAAAATGGTGACAAAAGTAGGGGCCAACATCCCACCATGCCAGAGAGGATGCATGTCCTCATGTAGCTATCTTCCTCAAAATCAGTGAGACATCAAAACTAGGGCCTAGCTATTTTGAAATTCCCACCACACTAACCAAAACCTCTAAACCATTATTTTTCTTCGTTCTTTGTTGTCAAAACCTCTGAGCTTGTTCGTAAACACTAAATCCTTTAATATTCTTTAACTGCCTGACCTTCCAACTAAGAAGTCGTTTATTCTTCAAGACCAGTTTATCATTCTTTGATACCAAAGCCAAATTCTAAGTCTTGTACAATTCATTTTATTTCCTAACATGACGAAACAGGTTTTTATACTTGTGATACTTCTCCTTCAGCTTCATATTCTTCTTTTGCATATTACTTGTTGTTATAAGTCCTTTCACCATGAGTAGAGACATCCTCAGGAGGTAATTAGGTGTGCTTCTGTGAACTACTTCCCTTATGGGTTAATTTATCATGGGTTTGGCTAACCATTGTCTCGGTCGCTTGTTTCCCTATTGTTGGCCCTAATTTAGACAAATCATTCTATGGAAAATCACTCTGAAAATTGTGAAAGTTATCAACTGGAACTTCCTCCTCAAGTGAGGTTTTGTTCAACTTATTTGTTTCTATTGGTGCCTGAGAGGGACTCTATGTCTCTAATTCTGGAGAGGATAAAATAGTTACCATCTCAAGGGTTTGAGCACCCTAAGGATGGCATTGTTAACGAGTCATACTTCGAGTGTGCCTCCGACCTCTTGTGCGGTCAAAATCTCTGATGTTTCTGGGAGCTCTTCTAATTGCGGCGGTGGAGTCGATATCGGCATCGCTTCATCCTTCTCATGGAATAACTTCCTTTTCCCCTTCTTAGGAATAATCTTGGATTTTCCATCTAGTCATTGTTCAACTGCCGAGGTGGCCTATTCTACAACTCCCACTCGTGGTTTCTTATGTTTACTCTGTTGAGGTTTCTCATATGTTGCATCCTTCACCACATGTTCTATCTCTTGTTCATGTATTTCTTTCCATTTCTTCCCCTTTAATGTTAGGGGTTCTTTATTCATAGAGGAGATAGGGTTTGTCGACTCTTGTTTGGGCAAGGGGTTCATCAAACTTCCCTCTACTTATAATAATCTTGGAGTTTTCTCGGAGACCTTATCCTACTTAGAGAGTGAGTCAGGAGGGGCTTCAGTCTCTTTGTCTGATTTCTTAGAGCATGACTGATGATTCGTTACCTACCCTTTATTTTATTTTCCTCCCTAAGAAATTTTTTAGCTAGGAAATTTTTCCATGTTTTCTTTCATCGACCTATCTCATGGATAATAAGCATATTTATGAGACTATAATGGCATAAACTAGTCTCAACCTTCTTCGAAGTCGATTGAACACCTCTAGCAACCTTATACAAACATTAATGAAGGAATAAAGGGAAACTAACCTCGCACCATCTATCAAATGTAGGAGAAATATGATATGATAGAGGAACATGACTACATACCTTCCTTCACAATTTATGAACCTTTGTAGCGCAATGATAAGCGGTCACCATTCTTCCTCAATGCAACTCCTCAGGACCCCTTTTGACTAGTTGATTGATTTATATGCATGTTTAAGGAGCTTTAAACATTCCTCCCATTCGAGTGGCCCGCCTTTGAAATACCTCTCGTTAGATAGAGGTAACCACGTCACCTTGCTTATCAATTCCTCTGTAACCTTAATCTTTAAATTTCCAACCTTCCTATTTTTTTTTATCAAAGCTTCGTGCAAACAACATAGTGACTTTATCATGGTATCCTTGAAACTTCTTGAGAAAATCGATCCACCCCTTCTCCTCAAACTTTCTTTACAAGCTACATATTGTGGGTTGGCATGGAATTGGGCGAAAGTGGGCTCATGTTTGTCAGCCCCCATGCCAATGATAGAAAAATGTCAAAGACAAAGGGAAAATTAGGGAATCACGAGCTAATCCACAGGGAACTTACGAAATTTAGCAATGTTGTATATTCAGAGGAAAATGATTCTTCACTCTAGGGTTTCAAATAGGCTATAGGATTAATTATAAAAGGAAGCCATGTTTTTGTATTATGACATGAACTAGTCGATTGTAATGATGGTGAAAGTAACACATCATATATATCATGGTGGGAGGTTAATGAGTAGAATGCATTATTGAATAAGACAATCTGAAGTACTAACACTAACAAATTTTAATGTCATGAGGGAGGAACATACGAAATCATGATAACATATAATTCAAATGGATAGAGGCAAGATCACCAATCAGATTCTATTATTCACATTCCTTGAAATTAATCCAAATAAATGAAAACTTCTTCATACCTTTGAATGATTGCATAATGATGGCTACAAGATCAAAAATAATTAGGGGTAGGACACCTTGATCATGAACATAATGTTTTTACCATTGTTGAGTCTGATGTAGATATGTCATTTCTTTGGTCATGAATGAACTAAGGCTTATAAACATTAATACCACCATTAAATTGTAATTTTGTTGAGCTGGATCTAGAACACACTAATACACTTTTGGGCTTGATATTCACAATCTTAGGTACAAAAAAATTATTCAATACTTAAAATTGTAACCTATGATAAGTATTGAATTAAGTACATAATTTCTGAAATTACCCAATAACAAATAAAGAATATTGAACAACTAGGATTGTGTTGAAATTGCAACTAAAGTCATTCCATATTAGCTTGGAACTGGTCTAGAAAATCAACTTTTAGGAGAAAAATGCAACTGAAATCTGACTGTTGTTGCTTCAAATCAATATTGATACCAACATTCCATGGATTCTGACTAGGCTTGGAACGGTTGCTCCCAGGTGTTTCAATTTTTGAGAGTCTAAAATGCATGAAAGAAGACTCCAGGGAGCTTATTTCCTATAATTATTCTTCTAAGCCCGAAAATGGATAACTCTCTACTTAGCAGATCCCTATCTACTTCCATCTCATAAATTTTAATGAGCCTGAGTTAGCTAATGCTCAGAGTGTTCAATTGTAGAGAGTTTGAAGAAGTTAAAGTAGTCTCTAGGGAGGCTTCCTTTCTGTAAGTATTATACCAGGCCCAGGAAAGAATAATTTTGTACTTGGCAAATCCCTAAATACCATTGTCCCATTAATATTAAAAAGTCTAGGTCAGTTAGTGCTCGGAACATTCAATTTTAGAGAGTATGAAAATGTTCAAAGTAGACTTAAGAGGGTCCTTTTCCATAAGTAAATCCCATTAAGTCTGACAATAAGGAAATAAACCTACACTTGACATATTTTCCCCTCTTTATCTATTGAGTTGTGGAAGAAACATAAATCAACCCACTATTATTTATATTATGTGATATAAATATAATATATAAGATAATATATAATATATATAATATATATATATAATATATATATAATAATATAATATTATATTATATATATATATTATATATATATATATATATATATATATATATAATATATATATATATATAATATATAATTATATATTATATATCTTATATATAATTATATTAATATATATATATATTAAAATAGTAAAAATTAGTTTAAATAACTAGTGGGAGTTGGATCCCTTTATCAATTAGCTCAATTTTTGGGTGTTGCGGTACATCTTCTAAAAATTCTTGTTTGGAAGGTGGGCAGTGGTAGATTTTCAATTTGTACCCATTCACCACAAGTGAATTCTAATCATCATCAATGATCTTAATTTTAACTAAGCCATTGTCAAAAACTTCCTCCACTTCATAGGGTCCCAACCATCTAGTTGAAAACTTCCCTTTGAAATGTTTAAATCTGTTGTCATACAGTAGTGCCCAGTATCCTCGTTGGAATACTTTCTTTTTAATATACTTTTCATGCCATCGGGCCCTTTGGCCTTGTACCAACATAGTATTTTGGAGAGAATCATGTCTAATTTCATCAAGTCCATTCAACTGAAGTGCTCTCTATTTTTAGGCTTCATCTAAATCCATCCCAAGTTGAGAAATTGCTCAAAATGTTTTCACGTGAAATTCAATGGGCAGTAGTACATACTTCCCATATACCAACTCATAGCTAGTGTACCTTGTCACATTTATCCATGTTATTCGATAAGCCCATAGTGCTCCTGACAACCTATGAGCTCAATCTCCATGGTGCAACTGAATTTTTTTAGTAAGAATAGACTCCAATACTTTATTAGTAGATTCTAGTGGTCCATTTTCTTAAGGATGGTATGGTGTATACTTTTGGTGCTTAATTTGATATTGTTCAGTAATGGATTTTACTAATTTAGAAGTAAATTGTGTCCCCTGATTGGTGACAATCTCTCAAGGCACTCCAAAATGAGTAAATATATATTCAAAGAGGAAATCTACAATAGACTTCTCAGTAGAAGAATATAAAGCTTTAGCTTCCACCCACTTTGTCACATAATCAGTATAGACTAAGATATACCTCTTTTTTTGGACATAGGAGAAATAGGCCCTACAAAATCTAATGCCCACTTTTCAAAGGGTTCAATTGATACCTGGGTTTGAAAAGGAATCTCATCACTTGGAACAGGTTTCCCCATTCTTTAGAAACAATCAGAGCTGGAACAAACTTCTTGGCATCTTTAAAAAGAGTGGGCCAATAATAGCACGCATGTAGCACCTTGTAAACTTTCCTTTTATCCACAAAATTCCCAACATAAGGTTCATTGTGACAAGCTTTCAATACATCATACATCTCATCCTCCCATACACATCTCCTCATTATTAGATCTAGTCTAGTGTGGTATAGGTCTCATTCTATCCATGAACAATTGGAACTCAGCTACATAATCTTACGTTTCTCCCCGACATATAGATTTAGTGGCAACCTGCCTATTACCAAGTAATTAACCACATCAGCATACCAGGAAGCATAAGTAGAAATGGTGAATAGATTCTCATCAGGAAAATAATCTAGAACTGGGGCAATGTCCTATGAAATGTTCATCCTGGAAAAGAAGTTAGTAACTGAATTGTCTCGTCTAGACCTATCAATCACAGTAATATTAAATTCCTAGAGCAGATGTAACCATCTAGTGGTTCTACCATTTGTAATAGGTTTGTTCATAAGAAATATAATAGTTGAAAGATCAGTATGAAGAAAAGTTTTGTAACCAGTAATATAGTGCCTAAATTGTTTGATAGCATGAACCACTGCTAATAATTCCTTTTCAACGCTGATGTAATTTAGTTCTGCAAGTGAGATTTTTTTTCTAACAAAATAAATAGCATAAGGAATGTGATTCTCCCTTTGTCCTAACACATCTCCAAGGCTTGCATCTAATGCATTGGTGCAAATATGAAAAAGGAGGGACCAATTAAGCCCTCTCAACACTGGAGTAGTTGACAATCTACCTTTTAATACCTAAAAATCATTTTGACAATCAGTATTCCATGAAAAATCAACATCTTTAGCCAACAATTTAAACATAAGTGCAATAATTTTGGTAAAATTTTCAATAAATCTCCCATAATACCCTGCATGCCCCAAGAAATTATTATCTCTTTCTGTGATGTTGGGACTAGAATCTGTGAAATTACCTCAATTTTTACAGGATCAACTTTTACCCCTGTTTGTGACACATAATGACCAAGGTCAATTCCCTTAGTTTGCATCATTTTTCATTTTTCATTACTGAGGGCTAGATGAGTTTCCTAACGACGAATCAAAAATTTCTCTAAATTTTCTAAAGCCTCTTGGAATTCATTACCATACACTGTGAATTCATCCATGTAGACTTGCACACAATCATGTATAAAGTCAGCATAAATGGCTAAAACAACCCTCTGAAAGGTGGTTGGAGCATTACACAAACCAAATGGGAGAACTCTGTAAGCATAGGTAAAAGTAGTTTTCTCTTGATCTTCTGGAGCTATTTGGATTTGATTGTATCCATTGTACCGATCCATGAAAGAGAAATAAGTTTTTCCCTGATAAGGTATCAAGCACCTGGTCAATAAAAGGCAAAGGAAAATAAACTCTCAAAGTGGCCTTGTTTATCTCCCTATATTCAATGAATATTCTCCATTTCCCATTTTTCTTGGGAACCACCACTAAAGGATATACCTATTTTCTATCAGAGATGGGATATATAAAATTTGCGCTCAAAATTTTTGAAGTTCATCTTTGACAATTTCTTTAAGGTTTGAATTCATTCGCCTATGTGGTTTCCTTACAGGTATAATTTCTCCATTGGTGTAAATAAGATGTATGCAAGTGTCAGGGTGAATCCCTTTCATATACAGATAGTCCCAAGAAAATGGCATGAACTATTTTTGGATCATTTGTACTACTTGTTGTTTATGTTCTATACTTAAGCATGTACCTATGTACAATGTTTTTCCAGATATTATTTCAATTTGTTGTACACCTGCTTCCCTATTTCTTCTATGGACGCAATAGTAAATGATGCAAACATAGTAGGATAACAAGTTTCCTTAAAATCATTATTGAAAACATGATTATAACCACTAAAACAAATAGGGTATTCAATACATCATATATCAGATAGAAATTGTTACAAGACATGTTCCTTTGTTTTTTCTTGAAATCCCCTTAATTGTTATAAGGTTAGCAGGGGAAGCATACATTCCTCCTCTCCATAAGGGCTTTCCAACCAAAGAGGGACTTCACTGGCCAATTGAGCAGGTGGAAAAATGGCCAATCTTTGGATTGTAGATCCATTAGAGATAGTCATTTCTCTAGTTCTGCACCCAATGACAGCATCAACAGTAACTAGCCAAGGTCGATTTGGGACTATTGGGCATCCTGGTTTAGTAATATTTGGAGAAATCACTATGAAATCAATCGGATATTCCTAAGAGGCTACAATTACCACCACATATTCTAGGACTCCAATAGGTTCAACAACAGACTTGTCTGCTAATTCCAATACAATAGCCATGGATCTTACCTCATTTAGTTGTAGAAATGTCATAGTATCAACAATCATTGCATTGATGGCTTCTCCCAGATCTACCAAGGTGTTTGTAGTATACCTAGGGGGGGATATTAGGGGGTACATAGGGAGGTTCCCAAGGGAATAATGTAATAATGGGATGGGCCATAGTTATAAGGTAATCTGTGGTATTAGATATATGGTATTGAGAGAACCATGGTAATGACCCATGGTATTGTATGTATGAATAATATATAGAGGCTAGACTCTCCCAATTGAGAGATGTCAAGGAATATTGTATTGGAAAGCATATGGCTTGTGGAGCGTTCTCCTTCCTTAAGGAGTAGTTGTATGGTGTTACCCTACCTCAAGGGATTTGATTAATAAAGAAGATATTTCAGGTTATATTATTGGATCGATATTGTTATTTCTGGGTATATTTTCTTTATCATATATTTACAGGTCAGATCTATTAAAAGTGGCATCATAGCACTTTCTTGGGCAAAGCGGAGAATTTTTTTTTTAGGTAGGAATCTTTTGGGGCGGCGAGTTTGCAGATCAGATATATAACTTCTGGTGAAAATTTTTAAGAAACAACTTGCATATCTATATTCTTTGTGAAAAAATACCCAATTTCAAAAAACAAATCAGCTGAATCACAGTCCGAATGAGGGAGATATCACTGATTTAAAAATCAATTGTGTTGTAGAAATTTTTTGACGAAAATTCGTGGACGACGGATCTCCAGTTAATTTTTGTCTTTTTTGTGGGAAATTTTGAGAAACTAACTGCAGATATGAGATCCTTTTGAAAAAATACCCAATTTCGAAAACAAATTGGTTGAATCAAAGTTTGGATGAGGGAGATATCGTTGATTTAAAATCAACTCTTTTTTCTGAAATTTGTGTGATGGCGGGATAGTTGTAGTGCAAATCTGAAATTCCAGTACCTAGATCGGGATTTCTATCATATGGGAAGATGCATAATGGTCGTTCCATTTCCGAAAATAGGTCATAATAAGGATTCTAAGCAATATTGACCAAACTGTGGCCATTTTAAATTTTCGCCAAGTAAGTGATTTTTTTAAAACCCTCTTCATGGCTTCTAAAAAAATGTTTTTTATAGGAATAAATGATGGGCCGTCTATTGAAAATTTTATAGCATCTCAAAAGTTTGACTTCCCAAGGTGTCGGAAGGACAAAATAGGTATTATTTGAAAGATGATGCCTCTATATGGTGGAAATCACTTGACAGTGAGATTTTGAAGCTATGTCATGCTGATGAAATTGAAAAACTATTTTTGGACAAATGGTCTCATACTGGAACGAAGGAAACCAAAAAACTTAGCAAAGATTTTATTTTTACAGGAAAAGATGATGGCCTTACTATTGAAGAATTCATAAAAAGGGCAAAGTCAGAAATTGGGCAATATTGGAGACCTTTAGCAAGGTTTTATTTTAGAAAGGAGGCTGCCATATGGTGGCAATCACTTGATTGCCAAAAGCATTTAAACCTTCCTGATGAAGAGTTTGAAAAAGTCCTTTTAGACAAATGGTCTCATGCTAGAAAACAGGGGAATGAGACATGTAAGGAGTTGTTTTCTACTAGTATCTCCTTATTATAGGTTCATGGATGTATTCAGAAAGAGAATATAATTGTGTCTATCAATCCTAGTTGCAAGTGTAATTTTATTAATGTTCATTTGACTAAAATATTGCAAGTCCCAGCCAAACAAATGAAGCACACACATATTAATAATGAGCAGGTGCAAATTTATAAAGATTTGAAAATTTTTATGGATAAGTATGTATTGCATTCTGATTTTTATGCTTTAGATATGGATAATGTGGATGTTGCTTTGGGATACCCTTGGCTAGAATCTGTTGGTACTATCAATATTGATGTGTAGAAGAAATTCCTGAAGCTCTGGTATAAAAAGAAGAAAATTACATTATAAGATATTTCCATCAATAAACAAGTAGAGTCCAAGGAGGCTGAAGAAGAAAATGTTACAGGTATTGATTCATCAGATGAGGAATTTGTGGTTGAAGTAATATTGGAAGATAAGCAACAATAGTAGGTGCCACAACATGTACCAGATACCAATCAGGCTCTATTAGGTGGTGAATTAAAGAAAGATACACCATTGGTTAAAACGTCAGCATATCACCACCCACATCACCCCGCAAGTAAACAATAAACACGATGGCAACAAATTATCCACAAGGACAAAAACCCCCGCATGAAAAATATAGAGGGGTGACGATCCACCCACAACACATCAACACAGAAGAGTCGCCAAGGTCAAATTCCATCGCAAATGAGTGAGGCACCAGCGAGATCAAGGGTTCACCTTTCTCTTGGATGGCTAGATGCACGAGCATGGTACCAGTGGACTACTCTTTTGAGTAGATCTTATTATTTGTGTTCTTCTGATGTTTCAAAGAAGAAACATGTTTAAGGGGGGCGAAATGTAGTATACCTAGGGGGGATAGTAGGGGTACAGAGGGAGGTACCCAAGGGAATAATGTAATAATGGGATGGGCCATAGTTATAAGGTAAGCTTGTGGTATTAGATATATGGTATTGAGAGAACCATGGTAATGACCCATGGTATTGTATGTATGAATCATATATGGAGGCTAGAGACTCCCCATTGATAGATGTCAAGGATTATTGTATTGGCAAGCAGATGGCTTGTGGAGTGTTCTCCTTCCTTAAGAAGTGATTGTATGGTGTTACCCTACCTTAAGGGTTTTTATCAATAAAGAGAAGCATTTCTATATTTTGTGTTTGTAATTCTCTTGAGATATTTACAGTTATTGGTTATATTGTATTCTCATATAGTTTTGGGTCAGATCTATTACAGTGTTATGTAGAAAAGTCCCATTGATTCCTATAGCCACTTATGGATTCCCTGGATCATAATATTTCGGTGGTAGTCCATATATAATTTCTGACATTTGGTTGATTACTTTGATAGTCTGGTTATTATTTTTTTTCCTTCCTCATTTCTTTATGCAAATATCCCTAATGATCTTAGTGTAAATAGGTAAATCTTTAATGGCATGTAATAAAGGGATTTGTATACAAACATTCCTTAATTCAAATTCCAAATCATATTCTATAGATGACTCATTCTTCTTTACAAGAAAACTTTCAAGAAAAGGAGGCTCTTAGGTTCCAAGAGCTCCCGAGGTTCTCTTACTACATCATTCTTTTCATTTTCCATTTGTTCATTTGATTTGTCTTCCTCTATATGGGGATCCCCTTCTTGTATAACCACTGCAGATTTATTTTTATTAATCATTTTCCCAAACCTAAATTGAATTTCATTTATGGGAAAGGAAGTGATAACATAAGTGGGAAAAGGTTGTAGTTTGATTTTTTTCGCATGTTGAAGAGGTATGTTATTAGGATTAGATGTGGGTTGTGCAGGCAGTTGTGTTGACCTAGGAGGATTTGGGTTAAATGATTTTTTCATCTGTTGTGAAGATGGATTGGAATTTTGATGTAGTGGTAGTGGTTGTGGTTGTTGTAATGGAGGTGGTAATGGTAATGCAGATTCTTGTTATGTGGGATAAGGTGGGATATACCCTTGCTGGTATTGAGGCACATTAGGTGTATATGGCACATAAGGTGGATATTGTGGATAGTAATGTGGATATTAAGGTACCGAAATTTGGGACTAAAAGACATTCACATAAGGGTTTCCCTTCCATCCTTGATTCCATGGTGAATTCTGAGGTGCCTGGTCTGACCACGTAGGATAAGATGTCTGAGGGTTCCATGGTTGAAACCGAGGAAAAGAATGCATATTAGGGTCATGATAAGGATTAATGTTTGGTATCCTCCATCGTGGTCTCCTAGAAGTTAGAGGAAGCTCAATTATTTCAGCCCCTCATTTATAAATAGCTTGTAATCCTAGTCAAGAAGGGAATTGTTTAGTGGGGTGATCATGGGTGAAAATTCCACATACTTCTACTACATTTATAGGACATTCCCTCTCAGCATGTTTTCTTCTGCATTTAGGACATAAAATAGCTAAGGAAGCTTCTCTTGCTCTTATTTCCTCTTGATTTTCAGAGTATCCAACTAGTCATTGATAGTATTTAGGATGTTTGCCTTAAATTTTTCCAAAAGGTTCCCTAGTTCAGTTCGAGCAACACCACCCTACACAGGTTTAGAATTCCTACACACATAATCCCTTAGGTTGTCACAAATTATTTTTCCTATCTTAGTTTGGCTTCTGAAATAATTTCTACACAACTCACCTATTTCAACAAAAGGTTTCTAATAATGTCCTCAGAGCTTAAGTGATTTAAGGTTTCAATACATTCTTCCCTTAACCCTTTTAATAAAACATTCCTAAAGGCTTTTTCATTAAGATTACCTATTCAAGATTTATGGTAACTATAAAGAAATATTTCAAGATATTATTCCAAACTCTTGTCTTCCATTTTTTTTCATTTTAAAAATTTCATTAATATCTCTACTTTTTCAATAATCTTGATATTTCGTAAGAAAGACAAATTTCATATCATCCCAAGAATAGATAGTATGTTCTCCTAAGCTCATAAACCACCTTAGGGCCAATTCTTTTAGGGTGGCAGGAAATAGTTTTAGCTTGTGTGCATCATCATGATAGTTATAACTTCTACAAAGAATATCAAACTCAAATAGAAAAGAGTCGGATTCTCCAGAAGACATACCATGGAAAAGTGGAAGAGATGCCAAAGGTATATATTTCAAAGTAATACTTCTAGTAATATCCAATATTGGAAATCCAAATGTGGTCTTTGATTCTTCCTCATTCTCCTCAGGTCCTCGTCTAGCTCCATCTCTTTTGTCACCATTAATTAGGGTATTGAATCTATCATTGTTCTCACCATTGTTCATGTCATTATTTCTATCATTGTTTTTTTTATTGTTTCTGTCATTCTTTTTGTTCTCCTCACCTCCTCCTCTATTAGCCATTCTTCCGAGAGGTACAAAAGTAGTAGGCTCAAGTGTAGTATTCCAACTGGAAGAAGATTCAACTAATCTAGGTTTTATATACCCACGCCCCAAGTCTCTCCAAGGTCCTCCTACTGCAAATTCCACTTGTGAGACTACCATTGCTTCTGTTCCTACAAAAGCTCCTAATATGGCATGTTCTTGATGTGGTGTGACTTCAAGTTGTATTTCCCCCTCTAAGTGGATTATTCCTTTTTTTGAGGACACTATTGCAATAGAGCATTCTCATTCCTCTCTGATGTCTACATAATGATTAGCAGGGTTAATTGGGGGGTATTTGTATGACCAAATAGTTCTGAAAGTGATTTCGTACTCTGAATAAATATTCCTTTACTCTCTAGTTCCACTTCTATTTTTATGCATAAGAAAAGAAGAACTACAGAAATTGATTAGGGACAATGATACTTTGGATCAACCCCACCATATTGAATGTGTGGCTCTTTACTCACGTCTTACCGTACTTTCTCCACCCTATAATTGTCCTTCAAAATCCCTATCACACACATGAATCTACCAAAAGAAAATATCACATGTACCATTTGCAACTCCTCGACAACGACACCAAAAATGTTAGGGTTTTTATATGCTCTTTTAATTCCCTATATTTTTAAAAATGTCAATCCAAAATTCATAATCTTAGAGTTGCAAAAAATTACGGTTCAAATCCAATTTTATTGTTCTATTCTCAAGATAGTACTGAATTAAGTACCGAATGTTCTTTCCAATATTTCTCCCTATTTCGAAATCATCCCATTACTTACTAAAAGTCTATTGAAGTAAAGAAGCCTATTATGTCATCCTAATAACACACACAATTCAAATTGCTAATTTATCTTCAACAATCATACAAATAATTCATGCTTGATAGCCTTATTGGAAACAAACTCAATAGCACCATAACCTAATTTCAAAATTCAATTCAAGTAATTTGTTCCACTCAATCTCTTCACACAGAAATAGCCCCAGGGTCAAACTATAAAGTGAAAATCAATCCCATCAATGCTATTAAATTCAAAGATTCATTCAGGTGACTCTCTAATTTGATAAATCCATTTGAAGCTAATTGAAGAACAAAATAAATGATCTACATTTCATACATGTAGATCATACACAATCATATGGAAACTCTCAGATATTAAACATTGGTTGCAGAGAACTTTATTGGAAATTCTGATTCACAGACAGTAAAGTATTTCATTTCAGATCAAGGGTTTTGTTTCAATCTTAAGTCTATGTAAAAAAAACTCGACCTTCAGAAATCCAATTTGAATTAAAAAATATTCATTCAAACTCAATAATGCGTGATAAATGAAAAGCCTACAGACTCAAGAAATTCCTATGAACATAATCTCATAAACTTAAGCAATTTCAAATGGAAATATTATCCTTTTGATAATCAATCATCAACTGAAAACTTGAAACATATAGCATTCATATCTACATAATATTTTAAATGTTGTTTTATCACACTCCTAAGTACCAAATATCTAAGAACCACAACAACATAAATATTCCAAGTGAAATTACTCTATAGTACTCCACACAAACACTTCTTATCTAACTAAAATCAATTACATGACTTGGTTGAGGTCAATGGTGGGCCCTTTCCATGACCTTTGACAAGCCATATTATCACAATAATTTTACAGATTATAGACACATGAATTTATAAGTATAAAATTTGATATCACTTATATTAATAGTAGTAAATAAAGCATGAGTACATCAATTCCAAATTGAATTAAAATAGAGTCATAGTTTTCACAGTCACAATTCTCCTTTGCTTCAACTCGCTAACCCCTAACACTAGTGCATGTCCCTCTTAAAGAGATCACGGCATGAAGATATTTGTAACTAAATAATCAAGAAAAATAATGCAAGTATGATTTGTGCTTAATTAAGATAAGCCATATTCTCAATGATCACTCATTCCTTCTATCATATCTGTAGCAATATGATTGTAGTATTATCTTTAGGCTGAAGGCATTGTTACTATTATCACAAATAGTAGAAGCTACCTCTAAATGTCCATCAGTTTGGCTGGTGCCAATTCCATAATAAGGTATCGAATGGAGTATAGAATTAGGTACTGAATGGCTACCTAATGCACTTCAACCTAGATGTTGAATCACCAATGACAAGTCAATGCATTCAAGTATCCATCCTCATATTTAGGGATCCTAGCAATAAGTCAGTCAAAGTGATTAAAAATAGTATGGATTCGTTTAGCATATATCTGAACTAAAAAAAGACATGTAAAAATAGACCTAATGTGACTCTTACCTGCATTTATGAACTAAAACAGTTTAACTAGTATAGGATGTTTTTGAGGTGTCAAAAGGAGAAAAATGGAGTTGGATATAATGAAAGAGTATTGATAAGGTGTCAAAAAGGGTGACAAAAGTAGGTCCCAATAGAGATGTTGTCCATCCTACATGTAGTAGACACTTGGTGACCATACTTACTCGGGAGACGTTTCCAGATCCCATCTAACCATTATAGTTTGAAGTATTTCTTGGAGAAACGCTTATCCTCTCCACAACAAAATAAATGACTTACCAAAATGTTTGGCTATGACTATTATATGTCTATAATATGGGTCGAGACAATGTTGTGATTGATGCCTTGTTTAGGAAATTTGATGAGGACGAAACCCTCTTATACCTATCTTTTCCCATACCATCTTGGATTGAGGAGGCATGCAATGAATGGTTAACTCATCCATGTCTTTCCTAGATAATCAAAAGGTTACAAGAGGATCCTAACCCCCCAGTAGGTTATACTTTGTAGGAAGATATTATTCGATATAAATATCATGTCATTCACTCCCTCACTCCACACTCAAACCCCGTATCTTAGCAGATCTACACTCCTCACCCATTATAGTTCATTCTAGTTTTTAGAAGATTTGTGTTCGTTCACATTGCTCCTTCTTTTGGGCTGGGATGAAATAAGGAATTCTTACATATTTAGCTCAATGTGATGTTTTCTAGTGCAACAAAGGGGAAACAATAAAAACACTAGGAACCTTACAACACTTACCGCTAAATCAAGAAACAAGTTATTTATCATGGTGGTAGTTGATTACGTCTCCAAATATGCCCATTTTGTGCCTTACCACACCCATTCACTCCAACATTGGTGGCTCAAGTTTTCATGGATCAAATTTTCAAACTGCATGGAATGCGTATGTCTATTGTTTCTAATTGAGATGTCACCTTCACTAGAAAATTTTGGAAGGAGTTATTCAATCTACTTGGAACGTAGCTGCAAATGAGTACAACATATCACCCCTAGGAAGATGGTCAAATTGAAGCAGTAAAAAAATGTTTGGAGACCTACCTATGATGTTTTTATTCTAACAAACAACATCAATGGTCATAGTGGTTGCCTTTAGTAGAATGGTGGTATAATACTAATTATCATGAAGCAACCAAGATGACACTGTATGAGGTGGTGCATGTACAAATCCCACCTTCGCCAACTTCTCATCTTCTAGGATCTTCTAAAGTGCAAGAAATTGATCAGTTTCATCAAAACGAGTCTCTACTCTTGCTCTTTTGAAGGATAATCTCCATCAATCTCGAAACCAAATGAAGTAGCAGGTTGACCAACATCACTCTGAAAGGTATTTTCTAGTGGGTGACCAAGTGTTTCTTCAACTTTAGCCTTATAAAGAGATGTCTTTCAAAGAAAAGGGTTTCCAAAAATTAGCTCCAAAATTTTATGGGCCTTATCAGATGATTCATCATATTGGCTTGATTTCCTACAAACTGGGCTTGCCAACCACTTAAAAAATATACCCAATCTTCCATGTCTCTTGTCACAAGAAAGTCGTGGGACACCATTGCAAGGTTCATACCATACTACTTGAATTAGATGAGGAAGGTTCCCTTTGGCTCCAACTAGAATTGGTACTGGATTCACGTGAATCACATCTTTGAGACTGCACTATCAAGGAAGTCCTCATCTAGTGGAAAGATACCTTACTAGAAGATGTGACATGGGAACCAACAAATATTCTCCAGCAATTTCTGCAGCTCCATCCTTGAGGACAAGGTTGCTTTTGAAGGGTGGGCATGTGTTAGGGTCTGACCCTAACCGCTTTATTCATGTAATAGGCCCAAGGGGACCCGTAAGAGTCTTGATTAGTTAGTTTAGTAAATAAATCTCGTAAGTAGTTACCCACATTAATGATGATTGTAAGTGGTTGACCCGTATTATAAAAATGGGACTGAAATTAGTTAGTTTTGTTAAGGATGATGAATAAACAGGTCATAGCTAATAAATAAAGTGGTTAACCAGCATTATGCAAGGGACGGAGAGTAGTTAGGGTTTTGGATCTCATGAAACTATATATAGTCAAAGATACCGAGGGAAGTCTTTTCTTGTGTTGTTGTAATTGAGCTCCGCTCTACTGGAGGTTTCCCCCTTAAAGAGGCAAGTGAACAATATTGTTGTAGATCTTAATAAAGTATTTTAGTTTTCTATCATCACATTTTGTTATTTTCTATGGTATATGTAGCATATTTTGCACTTATGATATTTTATGCAAGTCAAGCATACAACATTAGGAAGAATAGTGAAGGAGTAGATACAAAAATAAGAAAAAAAGCACAAACATTGGATCAAGGGCATCTATCACTATTTTCCACAATTGAACCAAGTAACTTTGAGGAAGCTAAAATTGATGTACATTCGATCAAGGCCATGAAAGTAGAACTAAATCAAATTGAGAAGAATGATACATGGGAACTTGTTCCAAGACCCAATAAAGAAAATTTGATTGGTACAAAATGGGTCTTCAGAAACAAACTAAATGAAGATGGAAATGTGACAAAAAACAAAGCAAGGCTAGAGTGCAAAGGACATGCCCAAGTTGAAGGGATAGACTTTGAAGAAACTTTTGCACCAATAGCCAGAATGGAATAAATCATAATCTTATTGGCCTATGCATTCTCCAAAAAAATCAAAGTGTATTAGATCGATGTAAAACCAACATTTCTTAATGGAGATCTAGAAGAAGAAGTCTACATAGAAAAACCAAAAGGATTCCTATTGCCAAAATATGAAGACCATGTTTGTAGATTGAATAAATCATTGTATGGAGTTAAGAAAACACGTAGATCTTGGTACACAAGATTGGACTGGTTTTTGTAGCTGCAAGGGTTCATAAAGGGAAATGTAGATAAGAAAATCTATATTAAGGAAGATCAAGACACTATGTATATATTGATGACATTAAATTTGGAAGTGATGATGATAGATTAAGTCAAAATTTCACAAAATATTTGTAGAATGAATTTGAAATGTATTTTCTAAGGGATTTGACTTTCTTTCTGGGACTCTAGATATCTCAACTAGATGGAGGCATTTTGATCTCTCAAACCAAGTACATCAAAGAAATGTTGAAGAAGTTCAAAATGGAATATTGCAAACCTGTGAGCACTTATGGTAACCGGATGAGATTTGAGTAAAGAATATGAATCCAAGGAAGTGGATCAAAGACTCTATAGATCAATGATTGGTGGCCTACTCTCTATGACATCTTCAAGACTAGACATAATGCAAGAAGTTAGACAGGTTGCAAAATTACAAACGACACCTAATGTAATTCATGCTCTAGTAGTGAAAAGGATCTTCAGATATCTCAAAAGAATAATAAACTTTGGATTGTGGTATCAGAAAGGAAAGGAATTGACACTGGTAGTTTACATAAATGTAGATTAGGAAGGAAATATGGATGATAAAAGAAGTACAAGTGGAGCATCCTTCTACATGGGATATTGTTTAGTATCTTCAGTATCCTTTTCTACAGAAGAAGAGAAATATATTGCAGCAGTAGCATGTTGTACTTGGGTCCTCTCGATGAAGTGAACCTTGCAAGGCATACAAGTAAAATATGATGAGCCTATTTTGATACTTTGTGACAACACCGATGCGATAAACATCTCCAAGGATCCAGTGATGCATTCCAAGGAAAAGCATATTCCTATCAATTTTCACTTTCTAAGGGAGAAATTCACAGAAAAGAATATGAATCTAGATTATGTCGGGATGAAGGAACAGATTGCAGATATCTTCACCAAACCACTTCCTAGAGAGACATTTGAGTATTTGAGATAGAACTAGGAGTAATTTCTACTCCAAATTGACTTAAACAAACTTTACAAAAGAAATACAAGGAGAAAAATAGTGTTAGAGGTAGTTACCCTTTGTCATTAATGTCAAATGGGGAGAGATATTAAGAAGCACCAATATAGGGTGAACGTGATCGCAAGGGGAGTATAATGGTGACCATAAATGAAAAAGGAGTATATTGTTTAAAGAATTTTCTATTTATTTAAAATGTTGTCCAAATGAAAGAGAAAGTTACATACTTGAATAGCACATTTTGAAATATTTTTTTGGATTTTTGATTCCCTGTATTGATACCCTATATTTGAATGAATTTTTATTCCATTTACCTGTCTCAAATGAAAGTATAAAATATATGGTTTGAACCATTATTCTAATAGATTTCCAATAGTATATGGTACTCCCTCTTGTTGATAGTTGTTTGTCATTTATGACAACCCAAGTAGCACCAGGAGTTGCCCCATATTTTGTCGCTCAAAATGACATGGAAATTCATGGATTATCATGTCAGGATCATCCTTAATGGATTATCCACATCAATATGTTTCTGGTGGTATGTGGCACACCGCGTATTTCTTCACAGTTTGAGAGATATTTTTCTTTGAAGTTAAAGACCACCATGAGTGAGCAAAAACCCTAAGGGATGGTGACATGGCACTCTTTCATTGGTTTTTTTTTCATTTTATATCATGCATAAGGGTTATTTATCATGTTTTATGGAGTGATCACCTTGAGGATTGCATAACATGTGTTTAATAAGTGTCCTTTCTCAATTAAAAAAAGGGAGAGACCTAAATCCATTCACCTTAAGGGAAGATGACCTTATTTCTTGGGTTACAAGGAATGCACATTTCAAATTTGTGTCCTAAAAGCCCTCCAACTATCAACCTTTAGACATCCCTCCTAGCCCAAAACTTGGTCTATAAAAGCAGACCTCACACACCCTCCAAAGGAATGAACTTAATTGATTATCCTTTGACATTAGCTCAGAAATATCTAACCCCTGTGGAGATAGCGAAAAAATTGAAGATAAGGGTTTGGGAATTTTTTTTGCCTTTAATTTTTTATGGATTCATTGGGCAAGTTCTTATACAAGTTGAAGGAGAAAAAACTATGTTCTACTAGGGAATCAACTCTAGTCACAAAGACTAATTTTTTGATTATTCTATGGATAAAAACTAGGTCAACAAAGGTCATTCAACCCTGTTGTAGAAGAAATACTAGAACAACGAGAGGTGGAGGACACACCTTTTGTTTTGTTGAAGGAGCATCTCAAGCAAGGTAATCCACTTGGCATTACGAAAAGGATTGTGGCCTATTCTATGCTCATCAAACCTACAGAAACCCTAGTTGATGGCATGGTTTTGAATTTAATAAACATTGTGAGATCATTTGTAATTGAGCCAATGAAGAATCCTATCCACATGTGATATTTGTGGCTTTTGTTGAAGTTTCTTAAATATTTCAGCTAGTCCTGAAGAATTGTAGTCATAACCTTCATCCCTATTATGGTTAGTAAATTTTCCTTTGAGCATGTTGTTGGAACAATACAATCTACTTGACCCTCATTCTAGATAGTGAAAAAATATTTGCGACTTGGTTACTGGAAACTGGTTGCAAATCATTAAAAACCCAAATATCTACAGTCTAAATACATGAAAGCATCTACGGATTGATCATATTTATTTGGAAGGAGAAGTCAAGGTTATTTCATTAGCTTCTCCATGTCTCAACTCATAACAATCCAAAAATGATTACATTACTATACTTGATTTGAAATAAGAATTTGCATGTAATATTTGAGGTATCACTTCTCTATCTCAGGCCTTGCAGTAGGCCCTTCTCATGGAATTAAAAACTTGGAAAATCCGAATATGCTCAATTTCTAAGTATCTGAAGTTGGATAAAATTTATGAAAGATAAACTCATTTGTTACAGTTTTTTTATTTCAACTTTAATCCCATTCAAGCACCAACCAAATTCTGCTTATTACAATAACTATATTCAAGTAGTTAAGGTCTCACTTTCATACTTGTGGAATGTTCATTTGATTACATAAACAAGCTGACACATTAGTATTTGCTAGCAGAGTAGTCTTATCGTCAAGGACAGAGCAATTTTGTTGGTAGGGAAATTTCATCTTTCTCTACAGCAGTAAAAGAAGCTAGGAACTCAAGGCTTCATCATCAAAATCATCCTCATTACAAAGACAATTTCATTGTACGGTTGTGGTATGTAAT
This sequence comes from Pinus taeda, assembly GCA_000404065.3. Lineage (NCBI taxonomy): Eukaryota > Viridiplantae > Streptophyta > Pinopsida > Pinales > Pinaceae > Pinus > Pinus taeda. The sequence goes on along the minus strand of APFE031429142.1, from coordinate 77,659 downwards.
TCCGAGTATTGTGAATATTTTGTAAAGGGATTTTACTATTGTACAAATAATTTTAAAAGTCACTTTGTCCTTGTTGTTGGTACAATGGTTTAGATCCTAGGGTTTGTTATTGTAATAAGGGTTTTAGGTATTAGGTTTTTTGGTCAATTAAAGTAAAATTCATTATATATCTTTTTAAGTGGATGATTATCCCTCATATGGGAGTCCATAATATTGTATTAATTTTTTTATTTTTTGGGTCGTAGGGTGGTGGTAGGGTGGTGTTAGGGAGGTGGTTGAATTCACCTTTAGGTTGGATCATGAAAAAATTTAGGGAGGTATGGTGGTGCTAGGGAAAGTTGGAGCTTGCTAGGGTGTTGGAGCATCCTTTTAGCTGAATTCCAATAAAACCCAGGGTGTTAGGGCATCCTTCAAATGGGAGCTAGAGAATTATGTTTTTCTAGAGTTCTAGGGAGTTAATGCTTTCTTTTCAATTGAAGCTGAAGATTTGAAAGAACTTATTAGCAGAGAAAAAAAATAAATAAAAAATAAATAAATAAATAGTGGTTTTTAACCAAGAAGGGGTTTTCCACCCAAAAATCCTTGTGTTCACTATATAATGTATATTTATCATTTCCTAATATTGTAGAAGATTAACTAATGCTCTGATACCAATTGCTAGAAATATTGAGAGGGGGGTGAATCAATATTTCTTAGCAATTAGTAACTTATTGGGACAAAAGAACAAATCGGTGACATCTTCACTAAACCATTGTCACATTAGACATTTGGGTATCTTTGACAAAAACTTGGTATTCTCACAAGTTCAAATTAGAGTGTTCTTTTATCCATCCAAGCCGACAAGGGGAGAAGAAGAAGGTTACAGGTCCATAGAAGTAGGCAGATTGTCAAGGGGAGTCACCCTTTTCCATTGATATCAAAGTGGGGGAGAAATTTGTAGGAAGGTTAGAAGAATGAGGTTAGGGGGTGTCATGATCATAGGGGGATTATGTGTGTTTCCATTAATGCCAAAGGGGGGGATTTTTGCTAGGTGGTTGTCATTGATGTCAACCCAAGTAGCACCAGGAGTTACCCTACCTTTTTTCATTCAAAATGACATGGAAATTCATGGATTATCATGTCAAGGTCATCCTTAATGGATTATCCACATCGATATGTTTCTGATGGTATGTGGCACACCACGTATTTCTTAACGTTTTGGGAGATATTTGTGTTTGAAGTTACTGACCCCCATGAGTGGGAAAAAAACCCCAAGGAGTGGTGACATGGCACTCTTTCATTGGTTATTTTTCATTTAATATCATGCATAAGGGTTATTTATCATTTTTTGTGGAGTGATCACCTTGAGGAGGGCATCACATGTATTTAAGAAGTGTCCTTTCTCAATTAAAAAAGGGGAGAAACTCGAATCCATTCATCTTAAGGGAAGATGACCTTCTTGCTTGGGTTACAAGGAATTCACATTTCAAATTTGTCTCCTAAAATCCCTCTAACATTCAACCTTTGGAATTCCATCCTAGCCAAAAAATTTGTCTATAAAAGGAGACCCCTTACACCCTTCAAAGGCATGAACTTAAATGATTGTCCTTTGACACTAGCTCTGAAATATTCGATCTCTGTGGAGACAATGAAAAATTATAAGATAAAGGTTTTATCATTTTGTTTGCCTTTAATTTTTTAGGGTTTCATTGGGAAGGTTCTTCTGCAAGTTGAAGGAGAAATAATTTTGTTCTACTAGTGAATCAACTCAAGTCACGGAGACTAATTCTATGATTATTTTTCAACAAAAAGTTGGTCAATAAAGGTTTCTCATCCTTGCTCTAGAAGAAGACTAGAACAATGAGAGGTGGAGGACAAACCTTTTTGTTTTGTTGAAGGAAAATCTCAAGCAAGGTCATCCACTTGGTATTCTGAAAAGGCTTGCAACCTATTCTATCTCATCAAACATGTGGAAACCCTAGTTGATGGCATGGTTCTAAATTAATAAACATTATGAGGTCATTTGAAATTGAGCCAGCGAATAATCCTATTCGCATGTGATATTTACGGCTTCTATTTTGTGTCAATAAGCTTCTTAAATATTTCAAAAAATCTTGAAGAAATTATAGTAGTAACCATTGACCCTCTTATGATTAGCCATTTATTCTTTGAGCAGAGCGTTGCAACAATACAATCTATTTGGGCCTTATTTTGAATAGTGAAAAAACCTCTATGGCTTGGTTACTTGAAATTGGTTGCAAATCATTAACAGCCCAAATATCTATATTCTAAAGACTGGAAAGCATATACACCTTGGTCATGTTTCTTTTGAAGGATGAATCAAGGTTTATTTAATTAATTTCTCCATGTCTCATCTTAGAACAGTCAAGAAATGATTACATTACTATACTTTATTTGAAATAAGAATCTACATCTAATCTTTGAGGCAACACTTCTCTATATCAAGCGTTGAATCAATTCCTTCTCATGACATTAAAACATTGGCAGAACTAAATATGATTACATCTAAATTTAGTTAAAATTTGTGAAAGATATACTCATTTGCTATAGTTTTGTTGAAGTCGAATTTAATATCATTCAATAACTAGTCAAATTCTGCTCATTACATTGACAATATTCAAGCAGTTAGAGTCTCACCTGCAGACCTATGGAAAGTTCATTTGATTACATAAACAAGTATGTGCATTATTATTTTCTGGAAGAGCAGTCTTATCATCATGGACAAAGTAATTTTGTTGGTAGAGAAATTTCATCTTTCTCTACAGCAGTAAAAGAAGAAAGGAACTCAAGGCTTCATTATCAACAACATCCTCATTTTAGAGAAATTTTTATTGTATAGTTTTGGTATGTAATTCAGAGTCTTCTAAATATTTTTTAAAGGGATTGTACTATTGTACAAATAATTGTAGAAGCCACTTTGTCCTTGTTGTTGCTACAAGGGTTTGTTGGTGGGAAAAAGGTTTTAGGTCTTAGGGTTTTGTTTAGTTAAAGTAAAATTCATTGCATATCATTGTAATTGGACCATTATCCCTCGTACAAGAGTCCACAATATTTCATTAATTTTTCATTTTCAAGGCGATAGGGTGGTGCTAGGGAAAGTTATAGTTTGCTAGGATGTTGGAGCATCCTTTCAGTTGACTGCTGCTAAAACCCAGGGCATTGGGTTGTCCTTCTAGTGAGAGTTAGAGAAGAATGGTTTTCTAGAGTTGTATGGATTTGGTGCTTTCTTTTCATTTGGAGCTGAAGATTTAAAAGAACTTATTAGAAAAGTGTTCAGTGGTTTTGACCCGGAGGGGATTTTCCACCTAAAAATCCTTGTGTTAAATGTATATTGTATATTTATGGTTTTTGAATATTGTTGAAGATTAACTAATGCTCTGAAAATATTAATAAGTTACTAATTACGAATAAATATTGATTCACCCCCATTTCATTATTTCCAACACCTTTAACTCCTCACAATTTAGGAGAAACGATTTTTGAATTCTTGGTGCCCCATTTGGATACCCTATATTTGAACGAATTTTTGCTCCATTTACAGAGATAAAATAGTAGCATAACATATATGGTTGGAAAGCTTATTTTGAGGCCTTTCCAATGGTATATGTCTGTTATGAAACCAGCTCAAGAAAAGATAGAAAAGATGGATCAACGTCTTAGAATTCAGCCTCTTCGAGGGGGAAACCTCCTTTACACTACATAAATGAATAATTCTTCGATGATAAAAATGAAAAAACCTCCTTTCTATATATAGGAGTCTAAGGAGTCACAATATAACCCAGCCAACCTAATAATAATAATATAAAGCCACAAAAATAACTATAGAGGGATTCTATGGGGCACAGTAATAACAATATGGGGGAAATAGGGGCACAAAAATATTAATAAGGGGTACAACTACCATTTAAATGGGGTAATCACTAGTATTATAGGGACCCAACATGCCCCTCTCCTTCAAAAAAGTGTTGTCCTCAATGCTTGAGTAGTTCTAGATACTTCTGTATAAAATTCTCATCCTCCTCTAAGCTTCCCACTAAACATTCAAGCTTAGACATACACAATCGAGTGGCCTTAACACATCAATACAAGGGAAAAATACCCCAACTTTAGAGCATAGGAATGAATTGCAACTCCATCATTGCTCCTAAACTCTGTGTAAAATACCAAAGTTATTTCTATGTTGTCACCCTTTATTTTTCATTATCTTTGTCCTTCGCACCTCTTATTTTTCCTTGAGTCCCTTTGTATCTTGCGAGACTATAGAGATTTTCCTTCCCTAACATTGTAAATTCAAGAAATGTGGGCACTTCCCCCTGTCAAATCATGTATTTCCAATCTGTTATATCATGGTTCGACCTGTTTTTCCACTAGATACTACTCGCCTACTTCTTTGTTGTCCCTTATACTTAGATCTGTATGTCCCTCCCTTTAGGCCAACATTTCATATTTTTATCATTTTCAAGAAGAAAATTTAATACTTAAATTGTTTACAGGATTTGTCCTAGTCATTTATGGCTTCTACATTGATCTATATGGTTACGATCACATAATATACAAAAATAGGGGTAGAAAGGTAGGATTTTTACACAAATTGTTTGATGAAATGCCCCAACGAAAATGTTGTTTTGTGGATGGGGATAATATTGTTGTATGTTACAATTGTTGTAATATAGTTTTTTGTAGATAATTTATGCCTATAATCTTGCAAAGCATTTGAATAAATGTGTTAAAAGTGTCTTATTACAATTTGGATACAAATTATTTAATAAAATACCTCAAAGACAGAAATCAAAAGTTGCATGATTGAGTTGTATATTTCAGTTAGTATGTTGCTAGTGGAATCAGAGCAATTTTTTTTATTTGATTTCATACAAAATTCATGCAAGAAAAAGACTACTTAATTGGTGGTATGCAAAGTATTTTAAGAAATGTTTACATGTAGGGTGTTTGAAAAATTGTACAAGAGATTAAAATCAAGTTTTTGTAAGTGAGGTTACAATAAAATTAGTATGGGCATGTGGCAAAGTGGTAGCTAAGCTTATTGTTGAGCTATTAAAAAGAAAAAGAAAATTTTGGGTACCTTGTAACCTTTGTAAGTCCTGGAGGGAACTGTGTATATGTTGACAGTGCTAGATGTCGCCAAATGTTAATTTTGCAATTGTGATCAAATTCCACCTTGGAAAGTTAAAACTACCAAGATAATGATTCATTATATTCCTCTTTTTGAGTGGACCAAATTCGACCTAAAGATCACCCAATTTGGTCAAGAAAAAGTTGAGTTATGAATTATTTTATTCATATATGTATTATGGAATGGGTCGACGCTAACCACATGAGTGACTGCTTGGGTCATCCTTAACCCCAAGTGGACCCTCAGGAAATCCTATAAATAGAAGAGACCTCAATATCATTTGGACACATCCTCTCTTCTCATTTGTCTTAGTTCGCACAAGCTCGACGGAAGGAGTTCGCACAAGGGTATGAAATCACAGGCGAAAGGTTCACTCTGAGTTAGGGTTTTCTGGATCTCTGACGCTGGCACATAACTAGGCATTTTAGTCCCTAGATGCTAGCACACAAGCCTATGAGAGAAACTATAGAACCATATACACTGGCACAGAGGCTTATGGGAGCGACTTGGGCTTCAGAGACAGATTTGGAGGCATCAGTCCTTGGTCGCTCGCACAGAATGGTCCTGAGAGCAACCAAGTTGTCTTGGTCACACGCACAGAGTCTTCCTGGGAGCGACCAAACAATCACAGTTTCCCTCACACAGTATCCGAGAGAGCGACTAGGGAGTTTTGATCACACATAGATAGTGTTAATGAGTGTGACCAGAGTTCAGATCGAGGTTTTGACATCTTGGCTTCAATTTACTTCAGTAATCTTATAAATCTAGGTTTCTCTTTGTTGTTATACAGATTTGTGAATATGTAGATCTGATTTGTTAGTATCTTCTGCAAACATATGCATTGGGCTCATTGAGAGTGACATCAGTGCTCAGCAATGTTCAGTACAGTGAAACAGTATACAGTAGTTGACATTAGTTTGTGACAGCACATTATAGTCATCAGTATGAGGGTTTTGATTCCTGTCATGATTAGATATGTTTCATGGATATCATTATTGTTTTGTTGCATAGATAAAGTTATGGATCATTGTACTCTCTTTTGTTGCATCATTTGATGATGATCTAAGAAGAAGAATATTTGCAAGGGTTTTCCCCATAGTTGGTTTTTCCCTGGTCTCAAACCAGGTATCTCTATGTGTGTGCATGTTGTCTTCTACTGTTCCTTTTATATTCCGTTGCATTAATGATGATGGTGATGTTTTTTCTTTCTATGTAATTTCATATGGTGATGTATAATGGTGTAAATCTAAATAATGTAATGACGATATGGGGTGAACTTAATGTATTAATGATAAAATACAATTATCAAAGCAAAGAACAATGTCGCCCTAAGAAAATTTAAAATGGAATCAGAGTTGGGCTGAAGAAAAATCATGGAGATCACCCCAATGATGACACCTTTTATGGAAGCATGAAGAGGATGGTGGAGACCTCAAATAATTCTAGGGTTTTAAGAAAACCCTAGGCATCTTGATGATTAGGGTTTTATGGATTATATGAGGTTAGGATTGGAGCAAAAACCCTAGTTTATGGAAAAGACTTGAGATTTGATTTATGAAACTCTAGCATGGTCTATGTGAAAATTCTCCAGCTCTTGTGGGAGATTTCATGAAGCCCTAAGGTAACATTGGTATATGGACCATGGACATTGATGGCTCTTGAATATTGGTTCAAGAGGGAGAGGATAACCTCTCATTGAAGATAAGTATTTTTTGGCTTATGATGCTTCTTACTTGTTAGATTTATAGATATCATTATTATGTTTATTGCTTGTACTTCATGCATATGTATTTGAGTATATGGATGCTTCTAACTTCCTTGATGAGATGCGATGAGTAGGCCCTTCTTAATGATCATTTTGAGATGTAGATATGGAAAGAGACAAAGAGGTACTTGATGAAAAAATAACAAAGTGCTTCAAGAAGCCTATGTCTAATGAGTAGGTACTCAGGTATTTGAATACCACAAGGTATGCATGGTATGTTGTGTTTCAGCTATTGGCTCAGTAATCCCTAAGGTATGATGAGAATGAACCTTTCTTTAATGGCTCATACATGCATATTAAAGCGACTTGGATATATTTCTCCTATGATGAAATTATGCACTTGGTGTTGAAAATTTTTTACCTTCTTGAATTATATGAGGCTATCTAATGTTGATACATTAATACTCTTGTTGTTTGGCTAACATCTATGATCTATCTGTCAGATATCTTGACCCTACAAAGAAGGCTAGCACCTTGGCTCTACAAAATGATACTCTTAATACTAGTCATGATGGATTTCATATAGAGGGATAGTTTATTGACTCATATACATGAGTCTACTGGTGATTGACACTCTTGTTGTTTTGATAATTCTTTATTGAATTACCTAATTTAATCTCATTGGTCATAAAGAGCATGATAACCCTGATGTGAGAGGTATAAGTGTAATATTGATATTCTAACTCTCTTATTGCATGTGGTCTTGACTTGATGAAATATGGTTAAATTGGATGCAATAACTTGATGGAGTGACTTGACAGAAAATGCTATTGTGTTCATAATATTTGAGATATGATGTTGCATATATCTATTGCTTTGAGTCTAACCTTTGATGAAATATTGATGTCATGATGTTGATAGCCATATGTTTGTGATCTAACAAATCTACTATTGCATGACTTAAGTAGAGACATGTTTCTTACATGAATGAAGATGAATGATGCAGATCCCCAGTCAGAGGTTGAATCTCTTCTCAACATTCTTACCCTTATTACTATTTTTATTGTATGTTGTTGAAGCGTGATTTATGTGGATATGACAGTATTGATCTGCAAGAGAGTCTTAGATCTGTAGCCCACACATAAATTAGGGTTTATGCTCTGCACGTAGTCACATATTTTTGTAGCGGCTACAACCACCCTCCATAATTTTTTCCATAGCTTCATTTTGGAGCCTCCCTTCAAACATTCACAGTAACTTGCCTTGCTTCGTCGAGTTCACAAGCTTCAGTGTTTTTCTTGCACAAAGGCAGCCTGTCGGTCACAGCCTGGTCCCATCCCCTCACAGGCTCATCACTTGGGCTTGGTCCAGCTGCAGGCTAATTAGCAGCTTCCCCAAGAAAATTGTGCATTTCTGGAGGGCAATCAGTCTTCCCTCCAGAAATTGCACAATCCTTTTTGGTAGCCTGCTAGGCTCCAAGACTGTGCAATTCTGCCAGTCAACACTCCTAACAGGAATTGTGCAATTTTCCCCAGCAAGGCTGCTCGGCCCAGAATTTGTGGAAATCTGGGCAGTAGCCAGCTACTCTGCCCAAAAATTATGCAAATATCCTAGGAAACCATCCCAGCTCCCAGCTAGAAATATGCATTTCCTTCAAGCAGTTGAGAAGTCTCTTGCATGTGCAATTGATTTGACCGGTTCCCTTCAAGACCGAGCAAAATTGACTTGCATACATAGGTTGCATCTCCCATGGAAGCATGCAAAAGCATCCCTTGTTTTAGGGATCTATGTTTAGCAGTTGGAGGTTACACGCAAGGATCATTTCATAAACCTCCCACCAAGTGTCTCTTTCCCTAGATTTGTGACATGCACGTCACAACCTTGATGTTATCAAAACTCATCAGCCGGATGCTGCAGAGCTCATTCCTCACATCAACCTTGTAGCTCTGACATCCCACATCACATCTAGGAGTAGTTGGCACATTCAGCTCAGCTATTTTGGTTAAGCCCACTTCCCATGCCTTATGTTGCATTTCTATCGCTTTTTGTGTTTTCTCTTGTATGTGTATTGTTTGCTTGATTTATTTGAGCACCTACTGTCATTTACATGCATATTAGCTTTTCCTAGCACCATTTCAGTTTTCGTCAACATCTCATTGTTGTCGCATGCATAAAATTGTTTTTCACGAACAATCACCGGTTCAGTGACTCGCCTCACCCACATGTATGTTGTTCCATTTTCTGAATCTTTCATTCACCATTTGCATGCATGATCATTCACTTATGCTTACACTTAGCATCAGCATGCATTCACACTCACATTCACTTTTAGTTGCCCACTGGTGAGTCTAGGTAGCCTTCGCCCGGACTCTACCTCACCAAGATAGGATTGTGCAATCCTGATAGGGAAGGCTCTGCCTTCCTCTCCAGAAATGCACATTTTTTCCCAAAAACTATTCCCCAGGCCTGCTTTGCAAAATCCAAAGGGACAGTGACTGTTGGCCAAGAAAATTGCGCAATGCAATCACTGAGCCTACAGCCATTGCCAGCTGAGATTGTGCATTGCGCAATCCTAGAAGTTAGTAGCTAGAATGGATAGTGCATTGCACAATTCTAGCAGTTAGTCAGTCTCCCAGTAGCCTAGACTGTGCCTTGTTCAGTCTTGGTAGTCGGTCTCATTGCTAGTCAATTATCAAGTTCATTTTGGTTTTCCACTGACAACTTGTTTGCCATGAGTGTTGCGATGTCTCTAAGTATTGTAGGTGTTCATCTACCTCTCAGCAGTGCAGGTACAATGGTTTCCAAGAGAGAAAAGTCAAAGATACCGTCCAAAGCACACCTAGAGGTGCAATCGATCGGAGCTCTATGAGCTTGCCTTCTCACGAAGATATCAAGTTGTTCATAGACAAGGACGTCAAGATATGATAGCAGAAACATCACAACAAGTAGCATCATGAACAACAGCTGAAGGCAGCATACCAAATGCAGAAAATGCAACGAACACAACAAATGCAGTGAACATAGTCAATGCAATGGATACAATGAATGAAAGAGGAAGGTTGTTGACAACACAAAGGTGGAACAAAGTTGCAAGCTCAAGCAGATCCACTGATGATGAAAGCAACTTTGGAGACTCAAGCTATAAGGTGATGGTGTGACATGAAGATCGTGCGAAGATAGGGAATGGAACAAAGAAGGAGTTGCATGTGTTGAAGTAGCACCTCAAGGAACAACATGAAGCTACACATATAGACGAATGAGTTGCAGCAGGATCAAGAATAGCAGTGGGCGCAACGTGCACTCACGGATGAAACTACACCCGTACAAGTTAAAGATCCATCCTACCAGTTAACACGGAGCATACATGGTGAGCAGTGTTGGTGATCGCATGCAAGGGATTCAACAGCATCCATGTCATTGTGCACACGCAATCAACCCAACCCATTCAGTACCCTCACTGGGGCGAAGACAAGAACCAAGTCCAACTAAAGCTAAACATGTACTTTGGCAAGTTGATGAGCATGACCACCAACACACACTTGAAGATTAGCATGGACATTATGCATTAGTGTGCTGTCAATTCAGCCACACCCAAGAAGACCATGCGCATTTTAGCAGACGAGTTGGATGAAGGGGGTGAACCAATGCACTGGTTGCAACAGAGGCAAGGGTTCACTTCAGCAAGATGTCACCATGAGGTGCATGTACACCATCATGGATGACCAAGTTTGGCATCAACTCACCACCTCCACCATCATGAGCATGTCAAAGAGTTGGTCTCATCACAACAGACCGAGTGTCAGTGATATCTTTCATGGCTTTCCCAAGTCATGTTGTCTCACATGAGTGCATGTGCATTGTAATGTTGAGTCATGTCAAGTGTCAATAGTTGGATGTAACAGTCATAGAGTAGGTGAAGATTCATGAGGTTAGTTGAACTGTCACAAAGGGGAATGTCAAGGGTCACCCCACCCATTGCTATAAATAGTCCCTCATAACTCATTGTAAAGGATTTTGGTCAGCCAAGCTTTTGATAAGGCTATTTTTTGAAAGTGCTTGCACAGTATTTTAATGCACCTTGGCTTCTCCATTGTACTGAGATAGTTCATCTCTTTGGAGGAGCAGGCGGATGTGGCTGTAACGTTCCACTACTGGAGCTAGCAAGTTTACATGGATGTATTGTATGATTGGAGCTCACATTTCTTTATATAATAAGAGTCAACACGTTTTTACACATGTATTGTATCTTTTGTAAGACTGATCTTTAACACTTGTAATGCATGTTACTTTAACCTGTGTTCTACATCTGAATTGATTCATTTGTTGTAACGTGTAATCTATTAATGGAAATGTGCTGTATATGTTATTAATTTTGTCCCATCCGTGTCGACTACTCTACCAGACATCAGACAGACCTTTCATATGAACCTTCTTGTAACAATTGTTGCACTCATTTGGATTGATTCATGAGTGTTGTACGTGTTATCTTACCTTGTATGTTGTGAGTACCGCATCCGAGTGGACTGCTCCAACGGAAGTTGTGTATGTCATGTGTGTTTTGTGTTCCTAACTGAGTTGGGACTGATCCCTTTCAACCTGGAACTCACCTTCACCCTCATCTCAGCCCATCTATGTTAGAACCTCTCATGCACCTTCCTTGACTCACTGTAGTGATCACACCCTTGCTACTGACAAATTTATCTTACTTTCCCCTGTGTGACATCGTGGTCAAGGCATTACCTTACGACCCACTATTGGGACTCCTACACCAAATGATATGAGGTCTAATTGGGACTTCTTACTGGGGAGATCCCCTTACATGTTGGCAAGTCCAGCACCGTCAACACAAATCTAGGAGATCTCATCCTTGGATGCATGCATGCTAAGGTTTAGATAGCTTCCAGGCAGCTAAATTCGCTCTCATGTTAACATGAACAGAGAAACCAAAGGTTTTTTTGTTGTTGAACATCATCTGAAGCTTTATGAAGCTATCTAAACTCGGAATCGTGATGTCCCTGACATATTCTTCCATTTTTAACTAATTTCTAAGGTTTTTGAGTTAAATTGTTGATCATATAATGAAGTATTGTGCATGAAATCAGATGGTCACCTAAAAGATGTTAGTACCACATATAAGATCTGCTATCAGGAAAAGCTTGAATGTTTGCCATAACATGAACATGTAGACTGAACTTGTGTTTGCAGGTGACCGGGACATACATATAGATATGTCACTATGTTTGTGCTACAATAGGTTGGCGTGATTTGGAATTACTGGTATATCTAAAGTGTTTTGTCATGATGCTTGACAATAACTTTGAATTGATGATTAAGATGTGCTTTGACTATAGATCTCTCTATGACAGAGATTTGGACTTGACCTGATGTCTAGTGATCTTATTTGATGATTGTTGATTTTCCCTAATTTCGATACTATGTGGGCATGATGACTTATGTGGGTATTCTAAGATTGGCCTCCTTATTCTTAGCACAATGGTTGAAATAATGATAATTGTGATTCAACATGAAAGTGGAACTTGCATGATTAATCCTTGGTGTATACATTTGCACCCACTAACAGAAATGATTGGTATTATGATTATGAGAATGACTTATTGAAGTTTGGATTAATAATGCATGGTTGATGACAACTTTTTGGCATAATTAAGTCATGATTTGATATGAGCTTGACCTGTCTCCTGGTTGAATTAATTGATAATGTGATTTTCATGACTTTGATTATGGTCGTAATCTGGCTTCTAAACTTTGATGAGCTGACCTTGTTGATGTAATGGTACAAAAATGATTTATGTAAGTTTGATTATGCTATCCTAGCAAGGCATTGTGCCTATAGATAGCTTTGCATGAAGGAAGCTCCCTGATCCAGATATGTCTATATTTGACAGTTATCTCATGGAGTCAGGATGATGAGTTCCAAGGTATGGCTTTGATATTGTTTATGGTTTTGGTTTTATATCCTGATGATCTAATTGTGATAGGTGATGAGCCTGTGATAATATAAATTAGATGGAGATGGCTTCTGAAGCCCGAAATGATGTATCATGGCATGATGAATCAATTTCTATAATTTAGGAAAGAAATTCCATATTGAAAAACCATTGGAAATTTTTTTTGAATAATGAAAATGAAAATATTTGGATACTCTAATTTGAAGTTCAAAGATAGTGTTCAACTTGACATGGCTTCTGATATTTATTTGAATCATTGATGTTCTATCTTGAACATCCGTATATATTTCATGTGCATAGAACCTGAATAAATTCATGATTGAGATGCTTCACTCACATTGAGTTTCCACTTAGCATGCTTTGAAATGTCTGCATGAGGTGTTCTATTTTGAGAATGAGATATTTCTCCTATGATATGTGTGTGCATAGATGTATTGTTGATATTTGAGATTGTTATTGATAAGCACATTTGGATGTTTATTTAGTATAATATCTACGATGATATCTTGAATGAGAGGTCCATAGCATGGTCGAAGTTGATCATGATGTTGCTAGCATGGCTAGTTATGAGGGAGGATGAAGAAGCTCATTAGAGAGCTAGTTTGAGCATGATCTGGATATGAAACGGTCACATTGATGTCTGAAAATGCCATACATATATTTGGGACCGAGATACTCTAATATTGAGACAAGTGAAACTGTTCGAAACAAGCTCAAGCGTGTGGTTGGTACCTCCTTGAGAGGGAGGATGATTATGGTATCCTATTGTGATTTATATGATTATATATGATCTGACATGATATTTGATTTGATGTTTTGTATGAACAGGAAATAGTTGTTATGGTGAGAAGATGATACCAGATTCGAGTATGATGAGAGCAGCACCGATCGAGGACACTGAACCAACTCTTCCCCCTGTTTGACCTCCCGGGGTGAGGAATTGAGAGATAAGGGCTCCTGGGGTTGAGGGAACTCTGGAAAATAGTGCACTCACTTATTTGATACCCATAGGGTTGATGGTTTTACTCCCCTACCTGATATTTGTAGAGTATACCCCAGTTGGCATCATACCCACAAGCAGGGCTTATTAGGAATATTACTCCTCATTTGGCCATCGAGTTGAGGGTGTATTTGGGGGTGTAAAACCGAAGGCGATTATGATGCAGGTGTTATACCACATGACTATTCAGGGTCATCAATGGGAAGATCAGTAGGAAATAGGATGGGTTGAGATAACTTGATAGGATTCTAGGTTGATGGTAATCTCCCTGATGAAATTCCAAGATCAAGGGTGTCCTCCCCCTGTGCGATGAGTTATCCTATTTCTTGGTATGGGTGGAAATTATTTCTCCCTGTTGTGATTCCAGGTTGAGATGTGCTCCCTGATGATGTGCTCTCCAATGATTATCGATGATGATCCTGGTAGTAGCCCGTTGGTAGAGATTCTAGATAAAAGCATGATGGATAAAGAGTGGTAGCTTGAGCTCCCCTCCTGTATCAAATTCTTCTTCTTCTAGATCCGATAATTTCAGCATATGAGCAAGAACAATCGAGAGATGTGAAGGAATAAACAAACGATAGATCGAGATGTATAATGATGTTTTGTGATGATGAGACACTTGAGATAGACATGGCATGATGACTACATGACAGATATGATCCATGAGGATACGTGATGACACTTGAAGATTCCAAAATGGCATATTGTTCGATGGATAGATATTGGTAGGTGGAATTCTCCCTAGTTGAGAGGAAGTGTTAAGTTTTCAACTACGCAAAAATTCCACCTTGGATAGCTCAAATTACCAATATAATGATTGCATTAGATTCCTCTTTTCGAGGAGACCAAAATTGACCTAAATATCACCCAATTTTGTCAAGTAAAATTTGAGTTATGAATTATTTTATTGATACATGTATTATGGAATGGGCCAGCGCTAACCACATGAGTAACTACTTGTGTCATCCTTAACCCCAAGCGGACCCTCAAGAAAGCCTATAAATAGAAGATACCTCAACACAATTTGGACACATATTCTCTTCTCTTTTGTCTTAGTTTTCATAGGTTTGACGGAAGGAGTTCGCACAAGGGTCTGAAATCACAGGCAAAAGGTTCGCTCTGAGTTAGGGTTTTATGGATCTCGGACGTGGGCACGGAACTTGGCATTTTAGTCCCTAGAAGTTGGCATGGAACTAGGAAATTTAGTCCCTAGACGCTGGCACACAAGCCTATGAGAGAGACCAGAGACCCATAGACACTGGTACAGAGGCTTATGGGAGCGACTTGGGCTTTAGAGACATATCTGGATGCATCGATCCCCGATCACTTGCACATAATGGTCCTGAGAGCGACCAAGATATCCCAATCGCATGCACAGAATCTTCCTAAGAGCAGCCAAACAGTCACAGTCACCCTCACACAGTATCTGAGAGAGCGACCAAGGCATTTTGATCGCACATAGGAAGTGTTGATGGGAGTGACTAGAGTTCAGATCTAGGGTTTGACATCTTGGCTTCAGTTGACTTTAGTGATCTGATAAATCTAGCTTTCTCTCTGTTGTTATATAGATCTGTAGATATGTAGATCTTATTTGTTAGTATCCATTGCAAACATATGTATTGGGCTCATTAACAGTGACATCAGTGCTCAACAGTGTTTGGCACAGTGACAATAGTATACAACAATTGACATTAGTTTGTGACAGCACATTACAATCATCAATATGAGTGTTTTGATTCCTAGAATGATTAGATTTGTTTCATGGATATCATTATTGTTTTGTTGCATAGATAAAGTTATGGATCATTGTACTCTCTTTTGTTGCATCATTTTATGATGATCTAAGAAGAAGAATATTTGCAAGGGTTTTCCCCATAGTGGGTTTTTCCCTGGTCTCAAACCAATCTTTGTGTCTCTATGTGTGTGCATGCTTTCTTCTACTATTCCTTTTATATTCTGTTGCATTGATGATGATGGTGATGTTGTTTCTTTCTATGTAATTGCATATGATGATGTATAATGGTGTAGATCTAAATAATTTAATGATGATATGGGGTGAAATTAATGTATTAATGATAAAATGAAAGTATCAAAGAAAAGAATAATTTCGCCCCCATAAAATTTAACACCAACATTGTAATGGGATGTCCCCAATGTGAAGTCCCAATTAGATATCACACTGTTTGGTATATGAGTCCCATCTGGGCATGCATTCTAGCCTCCATTGGAAAGGTTTCAAAGGTATGCCTTGGTTACACACGCACAAGAGATCACAAAACCTCTTTGGGAAGAAAGTATGTAGGCTTTGTGAGACACCCGATGTAAGGTTCACGAGGGAACATCCACAACTGGTAAAAGGAAAACAATCCTTCAGTTAGAAAACTATTGGTACTATCCTAAAGGGGGACTCGGGAAGGAAGAGAAATACTTGCTGAATACCTGCAGATTAATACACATAATAAACAACAATCGTGATAGCATAACGAGACTTATCCAATAATAAACATAGCTAAGCAATGAAGTAGTTCATTAACTTAATATGTCTCTAAAGAAACATACATCATTAACATAACAATAATAGTCCTACTATATTCACAATATGTGGATGATGTGTCGACTCATAGAGATTGTGATTAAGAGTGAACTATCCCAAGTACATTTTTACATCAATGACTATATCCAATAGTGGAACATAAAACCACAACTTGCTTCTCCAAGGAATGATCTATCTCCTATGTACTACAAAAGAAGCCAAGGCAAGACTGCAAGAATCCAAGCCATTAACTTGAGTTATGAGGAGTTATTTAAAACAAATAACAATGACCTTTGAGATTCCTCATGACTCTTCAACTCCTATTACTATCCATATTTTATTCATGACTTACTACATTCCATATGTGCTATTCACATTCCACAAGTGTCCCTTGGACTTCATTACACACCATTTATTACATAAGACAAATTACATATGAGATAGTGGCTATATAAGACAAACTGATAATGGCACAAATTCTCATCAAATCGATAAATCATTTGCTTCCTCGTGGAGCTCATTTTTAATGTATGTGTTCCATGCTTTAAACTTCATTGAGATGGTTTTGACTTGAACTAGCAAGTCCCCTACATACCACATCTTCACCTCTAGTACCTCTATCAATATGATCTTGGAACATGATTGTAGATTTTTCCATAGCCATGAAAGTTTCATATGGGCTTTTGCTGGTGCAATGGCATACTGTATAATAATTTCATTGGTGACCTCCAAGCCTTACTTTTATGTTGTTGTCTTGATTTGTTCAATGTATTTCTTGACGTCTTGGAAGATCATCTCTCTGCCCCTAATTCCTTCAAGTTTCCATATTGCAAGCATTCCATGTTTTTGTGTTAGAGACTCGAAACCATTATGCAGTTGATTATAGGCATCAATAGTACTAATCAATTGTTCTCTAAGACACATATAGATCTAATGGTGGAGCCTCAACTGAACTCTATTTGTATCTGTGAAAATCTTGCCTTTCCTTTCCAAATGTTGCAGAGAATATGGATACTTGGCAACCCACTCCTTAAGATGTTCAACCACTTTGTTTGCTACTTTTAGAAATTTTACCACTTCTTTTGCTTTATTATCAATGCCAACAAGAGTATCCTGCACCTGTTGTATAACTCTCATCTCATCATATAACCATGCCATGGTCTCCTCCATTGGCCCCAGTTCTTCCTACATGGATGATTGTCATTTTTTGGTATTGAAACTTTGTGATGATAGTCATTGATTCTCCGTCGAAAGACATTTCACCTATTACTTCACCGGAAGAAGTTCTCTCCTCAATTTGACATTCTCACTCAGTAGATATTTGGAATTATTTTGTGTTGTTATGGAAAAAGCCACATTTACTGCCATGACTGCCTTAGGATTCCTTCTGCAATTAGTAGTTATCACTTTCTTTGTAACAACTAAGACTGGATTCCGAGGATCCTTCGAAAAGTATCTATGCCTCTATTGCATAACCCTCTTCTTAAGCTAATCAAACATGGCATTGCATACATCCATGACTCTGTCTATCGTTGGAGGTGTGATCCCCATCTCTCCACATCGAAGATGATCACCTGTGAGAGGAGCTTCCTCTAGAGAACATGGCTCGCCATCCATGGGTTGAAAGGTATCTTCTTCCTCCAACTCTTCCTCTTTTATCTCTTGAGTCAATTATTCTTCTTCTAGTCTATGTGTTGCCTCTTCCTCTCGGGACTGCCTATGTTGTTCTTATTTTATCCTTTTCCTCTCCTATTCTTCTTCTTATTGCTTTTGAAGAAACTCATCCTGCTACCTCTTCTTCTCTTATTCCTCTACTTCTCTCCTCTCCCATTCTACTTGAATAGCTCCTATGTTCAGAGGATCGACTTTCCCTTCCTACTACTCTCACCCATTGAATTATATCTGATCCTTTTCTTAGGAGCTACTTTCCTTGCTTAAGGGGTTATACGTTCTTCCTCCTGTAAATGCATATCTTGAGTTGGTGGATCTTGGGGTGAATTGGTCCCCGTTGTTTGATGTGTCTTTCTAACTGCATTATACCAGTTCTTCGCTTTTTCATCTTCTGTTGTGGACATCGATGAATACCTTGTACTATAAATGATCATTTCACAATGTTGTTTGCATACTCTCCTGGGATCATATCCATGAAAGTCTTTAGTGGTGAAGTGCAGTGATCCAACTCTTGTATTTTTGTTCTTGCCACCTTATGGCTCTTCAACTCATACAATTTGATCCTCAACGAGAAAGTGGGCCAAGGGGATTTCTTCCTCTTATGAAGAACTCCTAATAATCCCTTGTCCAATTGATTCTCTACTTCTTGCATGACCACCTTATTTGTCACTTATCGCAACATGAGATGAGGGTATATCTGACAACCAAAACATTTGATGTAGGTACCCTTAGGAGTTGCAAACCAATTCGCGATATCCCATAGTGACTCATTCACCTAGTCAGTCATGCAAGGAGGATCGACCTCGAATATCATATGGAAGATAACTTCAAAGAAGTGCTCAACCAATTAGTCATATGTGCCTTTGAAGATTGATTCTAATAACACTCTGTAATGAAAATAAACTTGGAACTTTTTCTCAGGGGTCCAGTTCCAGTACGTTCCTAGGAATGCATATTGTACACATATTCCATCGAAAAGAAATGTATACATCTAGAATTTTGGGGCCTGGTTTTCCCTCAAATATGATTTTTCCTACCCATCATGACGCTACAATTCAAATAACAATATATCTATGAAATTGAAGACTCTTCCATGGGTTACCACCATACTGAGCATATATATCCAATTTTCCTCAAAGTCATTAGCATTCTTGCACCCATGTAACCAACAACACATGGCTATCAGATATTGATATACATCTTTGAGGATCTTAGTCAAATAGACTGCGGATGGGAAATGGAGAAACTTAGTAGACTCTCAACACCATGATAATGTCACTTATGTCGAGTTTTTCCTATCTAATGTAGAAGTCATCATTTTCATATTCCATGGGCCTAATAATCTTGTAGCATATCTCCATGTCTTCTCCATAATAAGTGGCAAGCTGACCACCACTCTCACTGTCAAGCATGAGATGAGAGTCATCCATATGTGTAATGATCCACTCAATTACGTTTGTGCATGGCATGATCGGGAATCTACATGTGATCTATGCATCTTGGACCACTTGATGTTGATGTATGCATGCATATATTCCAAGTCTTCCACAAAATATATATATATATATATATATGCATGAATTTGCTGTATATACCGCTCCATGTGACCTCAGTAGACTTTTTAATGAAGCATTGTGTGTCTGCATAAATGGGAATAGTTAGCTTGATAACTTCAAATGGTTCCTTAGTGTTTTCTTTTGAGACTTCTTTGGAAGTGACTTTATGTGGAGGCAAGGCTCCAACAAATGATGAAAGGGAGACAATACTTGTAGCTCAAACACTTGTTTGTGGTAGCACACTTATAATGACAAGACTATCTTTATGCAACCTAACTAAGTAGCAACATTTCATAAATCATGTACAAAGATCCATCAAATGTAATTGATCATGAAAATATATCAACAACAACATAAAATCACTTGTACACATAAGAAACTAGGAGGGCACACTTTCAAAGCACAAAGGAAGGTCAAGGGTCATTCAAGGCATCGCAATATGCTCATGCACTCAAGCAAACGAAGGTAACCATCAAGAGCACCTTGGCGCACTCTAAAGGGTCAAAGGGGTGTGTTGTTGGGCCTTCAAGCCTTCATAGTGTACTCATGTGCTCAAGGAGATAGAGAGGGCACACTAGTTCCCTCCAAACGGGCGAAGGAACATGTCCCTCAGTCCTTCAAGGTTCGCTCATTCACTCAAAGGGAAGGAGGGTGCACTAGTGCATGCCGAAGGGTCAAAGGAAAATCATTCTAGTCTTTAAGGTGCACTCATGCGCTCAAGGGAGGGCACAGATCTTTGTGATGAAGTAATGCACTCAAGAGGGAAACTTGGCCATTCTGGGCTCAATCCTCAAGGTTGACTAGTCTTCGAGTTCGAGAAGCGCGCTCTGCATGAGGAAAGCTCAAGAACAAGTCTAATAGCAATATTTCATGATAAGAATGAGAATAAGAAGGATGTGCAAGCTGGTTGTTGCATGTATTACATGTGGGAGCATAGATCATTACAGACCAGAAGAGTCTGACGGAGAAAATAGAAAATACCCCCACATAGGTCTATGAGAATCTGTCGAAAACATTATGTTTAACATGGTAACAAATATTTCAGGGGGATACTTGATTTTGATCGGCAGTCGAATGAGTAGAAAATTCTCATAGATAGGGTTTTATGTTGCTCTTGTTGCCGTCGTTGCGCTTGTGGTGGCAGGGTCGCCTCTAGTGTGGTTTCTGGCGACCCTTCTTGACGCCATTGTTTGAAGCTTCGACGCTCTATTGTGTGGCCAAATTCTTCTCTCTGAAATTTCTGTGTTGGGGTTCGTGGTTTTAGTTGGTATTTGCAGTTTTCCTGCACTACCTTTGGCGGAGTTTCATTTTTGGCCTTCGCTAACCCCATTCCTGCTGATTCGAACCCTCGCGACGATCTTTTTCCATAGCGCGGCTCTATGCCCTTTTCCTCTTTTTCGTCTCTAACGATCCTGGGTTAGAGATCCGCACGCCTTGATCTTTAATTTCAATGGAAGAGCTCCGGGGGACTTGCTTCGTGCATTAAGTCAAGAAGTGGCGGTGAGTATTTGTGTCTTGCGGGTTTCAGTGGTCTATTGCTCGACCTATCGTGCCACTCTACTTTGGAGACAACCAAGGAGTAGGCCTTTAGAGTTATTGAACTGAGCCGCGGAACTGGTGCGGGGTATTTCTGGTCTTTAGATAACTCTCCGTGTGGGCGAGGTGGCTGCCCTAGACGCCTCTACCCCCGGACTCGCCTTGGCTTTGGTTGGGACCTGATGGGTTCCCATGCTGAGGCGTTTGGTCCTATTTTTGGTCGCTTGCTGGCATACCTCTACAGTTATTTGGAGCGTTGAGGGAATGGGGTGTGGAGGACTGTCTCTGCATCATTTCGTGTCGCTTCATCATGGTTGTTTCTTGTTGGGGTTTTCTGCAGGCTGCTGAGAATGTTTGATGGTTTCTACCTCTAGTTTCCTCAGTTTCTAGTGGAGAGTTTTGAGGGGGCGAGGGAGGAGTGGCCACCTTGGCTGCTTTTTACCTCATTTCATTCCTCTCCTCCTTGCCTTGGGGGCCAGATTTAGAGTTTTCTCATTCTTCGGGCGCTATTTTTTTCCTACTATTTGTTGTAATGGGTATGGGCATCCTCCATAGGTCTGTTTCTGTAGACTGGTTTAGGGTTTACATACTCATATACTTGCTGCCCTGTATGAGGGCTTTTCTGTATACTTTTCTTCAAGTATAGTTATTGTAAGTGGCTTTGCCCACACTTCTGCATATGTGTTTAGCATCTACAACATGTAATTTTCTGTAATCAATGGAAATTACGGATTTTCTCTTCAGAAAAAAAGAAGGATGTGCAATCTTATGTCAACCTCCTCGCAAACATGGTATAATGTGAAAAGTTGAGGAATGTGCAGAGTCTCTGCATGCAACAACAAATTAACACTTGCATAATTAAGATTGAATATAAATGCTAGTAAATAAACTAAAAAACGAACAAATACCAACAAGAAAAGCAAGATCGACGGTGAAATCATGAAAGGAAATGAATATATTTGACATGCAAAACTTACTTGTAATGCAGGTTGATGAAGATTTTCTTGATCCCTAGTTTCTTGCCCAACCCAGATGAGAATGATTATGAAAATGAATTATTAAACTATTTAAAAGAGTTTACATGCGAAATTGTTTCATGCATGATCGCCACTTGTCGATAACTAAAATAACTAGTTAAGGGAAGTTAAGTGGGCTCCTATTTTCTAGGAGTTCACCCACATGCAACAAAGAGGCACATGCATCTAGCTAGGAAGAGCACATGTCTTCAGCACGAAGGAGTGCGCTCAAGTAGGGTGCACTTGCTCAACATGAAGGAGTGTGCTCAAGTAGGGTGCACTTGCTCAACATGAAGGAGTGCGCTCAAGTAGGGTGCACTTGCTCAACATGAAGGATTGTGCTCAAGGAGGGCGTACTTCTTCATGCCAAAGGAGTGTACTCAACTACAGTGTATGTATTCACCAACTTGAAGTGCACTTTTTCCTTAAAAAGCACTTTTATTGCTTTTGTTTGATTTTTAATGCTTGTGTGTGATTTCTTGAGTGTGTGCATGGTGTAAAGGCTAGTTTCTAAGTCAAGACAAGACAAGTCATGACTTCACCTAATCATGGACTAGATAACCTAAGCCCTTCTAAGGGTTAGGTGATGACACTTAGGAAACATATATTTAGGAGGATGAAACACTAGGAGAATGTAGAAATTTCTTGTAGATTCAAACTGCGGATTCTAATATGCTAAAACAATTGACTTAAATCTACTATACTCATTAGTGGAAACAATAAATAATCGATGAAATCATGAAGCATAAAAGAGAAAAAATTCAATCACACATAACACACTAATTTTCTAGGGAAAGCCACAACTAAAAGGCCCTTTTATCTGTATATTTCATTAATCAAAAAATATGAGAAGATTACAATGCTTTGCTCGAGCCCGAGCAACCTCTACCCTATCTCTATCTATCTAACTACCAAAGCACAAGCTTCTCTTAGCACACCTTTCTCTCATAAGCTCCACGCATAAACTTGTGCTTCCTATTCCTTGGTCTCACCAACTCGTGCTCACCAAAACAATGATTAAACCTGTGAATTCATTCCTCCTTTTAAAGGAAATTCGAATGGCTAAAATTAGTGAGTTTTCTAATTAAGGAATTATTTATTTTAGGCCTTCTTCTGATTGCATGCACCATCTGTTAATTTAGATGATTTTACAACTGATAGTACATTGTCCCTGAACTACAATCTCAACTGATTCTTTCTCTAATCTGACATGTATGAGTTAATTATGAGTGAATCTTCCATCTACTAGTTGAGCAGTGTTGGTTACACCCCACTACTAGATCTCCCACTAATTCCTCCATTAGTTGGAACTAGTCTAACTGAATTTAACTCAATTAAACTGAATTAAATAATTACAACTCAAAAGAACTCAACCTGGGCCCCTAAAATTTAAAAAACACTCTACATGACTCTATATATACTCCCAAATCAAATTAATTGAGTCAACTAAGTCAAATTAACTTAGTTAACTATTACAAGCTTCTATGAGAATTAGAATTACAATTTAATTCCCAATTTAATTCAAAGACAAATTAAATTAGGATTTTTCTTGATGCTATTTTAAATAGATAAAACACACAAATAACAAATCAAACAACAAGACAACACTAGGGGGCTTGAAACAATGGTTCATGTAGGGTCCAAAATTGACTTAGGAGAAAATTTCGGAGGGTCATTGTCGCAGCGACAACATTTGGCGACACATTGGGAGAACCCAACTTCTCTAAAATGATTTCTTTTAGGCCCAAAGTCTCAATTCTCTAGGAAGTATTGATTCAATCAGTGATTTTTAGCTCTCCAATCGTACCTGGTTAAAGGTATAGTTTTCCATGTTCCATTACTCAGTGTAACACAACATAGAGCAAGCAATATCATTGTCTTGTCAACATAAGTAAGGGTAATATAGTACGGCGATTTCAAAAAATCATAGTACGAGTTTTACTTCTCTAGCATTGCTTCGATGCTAGTAGGCCTAAACAGTACCCCGGCATAGTCACTTTAGGAAAACAACCGTTGCTTCGCTTCCAACGAGCCTAGACAGTACCCTGATGAAGTCACTTGCTTTACATCTCTATGCAAGAAGCCTTTCTCTTCTTTCACCCTTTTATTTTTTATTTCTTCTTCAATAGAACTTGTGCATACACACATTATTTTTCAACAAGAGGAAGAGGGATCCTTACTTATTGAGATCAGAAGAGGTTTTTCCTTCATAGACAGGTTTTATACCTCTGATGCTTTGATCACTAAAAATTTTCCCCTTATCTTACTCTACTCAGGAAGATAAGAAAGAACAAATTATTCTTAAACATGACCAAGCATAGGAATGAGAATCCTAAACAGATACATGCATCATGGTTTGCTTACAGCTTACCAACTAAATGTTTGTATTTTCCATTGGAAAATCATTAACTTGAAAGATGTAAACTAAATCAAGGTAGAGGGTTAGGGATAAGCCAAGGGTTTCATTTTACCACAACTTTCCTTGCTCAAACTATTAGCCACATCATCTAGAAGCTCGAAAGCATATTTATTCAAGAAACAATAAAACTAAAAATCAAAGGGAATACGAAAACACAAAATAGGAATGTAAAGCATCTAGCTAAATGCACCCTATCCTACCCTAAACTAAACAGTACATAGTCAGATCATGTGAAATAGAACTTCTAATGTAGTCATAGAAGTTGATCCTAATCTTTGGGTCGAAATATGTGATCGTATGAAATCAAAATAGAGTGCAATGCAGTGCAATTGACATAAGGATGTATAAATTCCCACTGTAGATCAACAAATTATGCAATATACTAAAACACAATACAAGATCTACTTTTACAACACTTTGCGGAAGCTTAATCGAATTGAGCAAGATGAATAGAACACATATAACTAATAATGAGAATCAATCACACATAACACAAAAGAAATATTCCGGGGAAAGCCTTAGCCTAAAACCCCAACTTTGTATTATCATACAAGTGGAAATCTTGTTCAAGTTACAAAAAGAATAAGCTCTCAAGCTATCCTGCTCTCTTTGCAATCAAACAATGTTGCTAATAGACAATCAAAGGCTCTCACAACCTTCTCCTCTGCCCTCCAAGCCTCCTATTTCCTTGTGCAGTTTTTCCTGGGGTCCAGTGCTTCCACTTGTGTGAATTCCCACCTCACACTACTCACTTGGCTCAGAAATAACACCACAAACCTGAAGGAGATAAATCCTTCTGCATGGATGCGTTTCCTTTATATGAAAATTTCATCCAACTGATAGTACATTGTCCCTCCTCTGATCTCAAATGGGTCTCTGACAGAACTGACATGCATGAGTTATTTATGAGAGAATATTCAATTATCTGGAGAGAAACAGTTACATGCATGCAAGCATTAACTAACTGAACTCACAATTAATTCAACAAACTATTTGAATTAATCTAATTGGACTTGACTAAGTTAACTGAGCCAACTAATTACAAATCAATATTACAACTCATCCTTATCTCTTTAACTGATGGATAAATTCCTCAATCAATGGGATAACTGTTGCATGTTCCCACATAGACTTCACGTTTGATTTTCTACAACTAATTAACTCAAGATGAATTAATTAATTATTTTACAAACAACTGCTAAGATCAAATTCAAATTTTACTTCTCATTTTTAGTTCAAGGACTAACTAAAATAGGAATCTAACCTGAAATGCTATTTATAGCAATGCTATTTTTAGCACTTCCATTTTTCATTCCTTGTTGCTATGTCCAACACTAGTACCTGAACTACTATTTGTAGCAGTGCTATTTTTAACACTTCTACTTTTAGCATTTCTTGTTGCTATTTTCAACACTCCCACTCAAGAAGAAAGGCATTCAACTCTAACATGATCCTAAGCCTTTGGAATGTTTTTCATGCAACACTTCTCCCAAGTGTTGTTGCTCCAGCAACTCTAGAAACAAAAAAAATCTCCCAACTAACCTCCCTGTTGGGCTAGAAACATCCTCTGATGTTGAAGCTTCCTCTACTATTGACAAGTGCTCCCTCTGTGACCTCTAAGATGTTGCAACACTCCATGCATCTCGCACTGTTGCACACCTCTTTGTGCCATCCTGCACTGGTGCAACACTCCTGTGCCTCTCGCATTATTGCAGCCTACTAGCTCTCCACTATCTTGGGATTCTTGCATTGTAGCTCTCTCTTCCGCTCCATTTGCATCTGCCTCTACCCACTTAGCTAGTCCTGCTACTCCTCTTCGGGGCTCCCATAGCAGGATCTAATCCAAGAGGTTGGGTACCTCAAAGATCCTGCCCCTATTTCAGTCTTCTTGGGACAAGCACTTCACATCGCCTCACCTCACACCTAGAGGTATGGTTGCATGTGACCCCTATGCCCACTTGGCTTGAAATTTTCCCCTACTAGAGGTCTCTACATGAGTGGATGCCTCCACTCAGTCTCCTCTCAGCTTCTCTAGTTGTGGTTGCTCCACAACTTCCTAAAGTTGCTTCTCCAATTGTGGCTCCTCCACAATTGTCTGAGACTTCTTCTGTGGCTACATGTTGAGAGGTAATTTACTCTCCCTCTCAACCACCAAGTATCTAACCTTTGCTTGCTCCTCAAGGCTTTGCATGCATCTTGTACCTCAAGTGCATACAAGTTCTTAACTAGAACACCAATCTATTTCATCTTTCCCGCCATCACGAAATTTTCTTGAAAAAAGAGCTGATTGTAAATCAGCGATATCTCCCTCATCCAAACTCCGATTCAGCCAATTTTTTTTTTGTATTTGGGTATTTTTTCACAAGGAATCCAAATATACTATTTTTTTCTGAAAATTTTGCACAAAAGTTTTCATATCTTCCAGCAAACTCGCGGCCCAAATTTTTTTTTACTTCGATTTCTCTTCTTCGTATATCATTCACAGCTCTGATCACCTTTGCTCTGATAAACTTGGCTTCGATACCATGTAGAAATTCCCACTGTAGATCAACAGATTATGCAATACACTAAAACACAATACAAGATCTACTTCTACAACACTTTGCGGAAGCTTAATCGAATTGAGCAAGATCAAAAGAACACATATAACTTAGAATGAGAAATCAATCACACATAACACAGAAGAAATATCCCAGGGAAAGCCTCTGCCTAAAACCCCAACTTTGTATTATCATACAAGTGGAAATATTGTTCAAGTTACAAAAAGAATCAGCTCTCATGTTATCCTGCTCCCTCTGCAATCAAACAATGTTGCTCATAGACAGTCAAAGGCTCTCACAACCTTCTCCTCTGCCTTCCAAACTTCCTATTTCCTTGCGCAGTTTTTCCTGGGGTCTAGTGCTTCCACGTGTGTGAACTCCCACTTCGCACTACTCACTTGGCTCAGAAATAACTGCACAAACCTAAAGGAGATAAATCCGTCTGCATGGATGAGTTTCCTTTATAGGAAAAATTCATCCAACTTATAGTACATTGTCCCTTCTCTGATCTCAACTGGGTCTCTGACAGAACTGACATGCATGAATTATTTATGAGAGAATATTCAGTTATCTGGAGAGCAGCAGTTACATGCATGCAAGCATTAAGTAAATGAACTCACAATTAATTCAACAAACTATTTGAATTAATCTAACTAGACCCAACTCAATTAACTGAGCCAACTAATTACAACTCATCCTTATCTCTTTAACTGATGGATAAATTCCTCAATCAATGGGATAATTGTTGCATGTCCCCACATAGACTTCATGTTTGATTTTCTACAACTAATTAACTCAAGATGAATTAATTAATTATTTTACAAACAGCTGCTACGATCAAATTCGAATTTTACTTCTCTATTTTAATTCAGGGACTAACTAAAATAGGAATCTAACCCGAAATGATATTTATAGCAATGCTATTTTTATCACTTCCATTTTTCATTCTTTGTTGCTATGTCCAACACTGGTACCCGAACTGCTATTTATAGCAATGCTATTTTTAGCATTTTTTGTTGCTATTTTCAACAAAGGAAACAGGAAATGAAATCAAAATGGTGTATCACACAGAAATTCTCTACCAAATGAAAGACTCAAAAATAGAAATAATCATTAGACCTATGGCCATACAAGACTCAGTGAAGCTTATGCAAGTACAAGTCATGATACATGGGTCTAGACTGATAAGATTCTTCTAGGGAATCTGTAATAGGATCATGAAAACAACCTTGGGGGAAGTGCTAACAGGAAACACTGGTCACATACATATCCATCTCATAAGCAACATTAACAAGCTAACCACAATCCATGCTTTCATGTGAGTAAGATTCCTTGATGGATGATGTAAAATGTTCATTAAAACCCTTCTCTGTTTCCACATCATGGATTAAATATTTACATGAGGTGGGATGTAGCAATGAAAGTTCGATAGTCAAATTAAAATTTCTTCCCTGAGGGATGAATAATTTTATGTGCAGAAAATGATAATCCCTTAAGAGAGAGTCAACAACCCTCGTGATGACATTAGTGACAAATGGTGCAAAAGAATCATGAACTGGCTAAAATCACAAATATTGTCATGGTGATAGGATCCTTACATAGCCATAAACATAGGTTGAAGTGTCCTAGTCACCTGACTTAAGTTCGAATTTCGTGAAAACATGATTAGTTCCTTATCAAAACAAGGGTCATTATTAATATCATGCGGTTCAAAAATTTAAGGTTGATCAAATTGATTTATGAGATTTCCACAAAAATCCTAAATGATAAGCATGTGATCTTCTTGATAAAAAGAAGTTATACTTGAAAGGAAATCTTCGATGATCACATCAGACTCCATTTGGAATTCCTACAATTCTAAATATTCTTGTAGAAACAAAGGTTCATCCATGTCACTCGAACAATCATTCACATATAATTCAAAGAAAAGGAAATCATCAGGGTCATGGTTATCCAAGGGTTCAATTTTATTAATGGGTAAAATATTGGTTGTTGAGATATCCAGACTCGAAGATGATGGATTAATAATATCATATGTCAACTCGCAATCAAGGGAAATATGTGAAACAAAAATTAATTCTTCATCAGCACATTATTCTTCTAGTTTGATGATCAGTTCAAGTTGAAAACATGGACCATCAAAAGGAGGGGGACATGGGACAAAAGGAATATATGGTTCTTCGTCGGGATGCTAAAATTATTCTTGATAGGGAGGACATAATGAATCAGATTCAAAATATTTTCTTGAAATCCAAACTAAGAAATGAAACTTCTCATGCAAGAATTGTTGGTCCACATCCTCATCAATAAACTCATAACAAAGATGAAGGAAATGATCAGCAAAATGTTCAATATATTCATTTGATTCCATTCTAAGTTGATCAATTTCATAAATAACATATTGACACTCATATTTGCAAAAAATGTGATGAAGCTCATTAACCAATTGCTTAAAACATTAGATAGAAGCAATGGGTAGTGAATAACACCATTGCTTCACATGACCATACAATGTAAGGGTAAACCATTGTGTGTGGATTTCTTCAGAATAAAAACCACTTGAAAAACAAAATTTAATAGAATCAATTACACAATCAAAGATACTTGTTGTACACTTTCCATCAAATTTAAAATGTGACAAGTTATGTAAAAATTTTGTGGGGATAGAATGATCTAAAGCTTCGGAAAAACACCTCAGAGGTTATGACTTGGGATGAAGCTATTAAAGGTGAGAGACTCAAATAGACTTCATAGGCTCAGATTGTCATCTAGCCCTCCTTCTAGCACCAATAATGTTGACGGTGTTGGATTCTGCTAGCATTGTAAGGGGATATCCCTGATGTGAAGTCCCAATTATACCTCACATCGTTTGGTGTAGGAGTCCCATCCAGGCATACGGTCTGGACAACATTGGAAAGGTTACAAATGTATGCATTGGTTACACACACACAAAAGAGATCACAAAACATATTTGGGTAGAAAGTATGTAGGATTTTTGAGACACATGATGTAAGGTGCATGAGCGAACATCCACAACTGGTAAAAGGAAAACTAGCCTTCGGTTAGAAAACTAGTAGTTCTATCCTAAAGGGGGACCCGAGAAGGAAGAGAAAGACTTGTTGAATACCTGCATATTATTCCACATAATAAACATCAATCATGATAGCATAACGACACTTATCCAATAATAAACATATCTAAGCAATGAAGTAGTTCATTAACTTAGTATTTAACTAAAGCAACATATATCAGAAACATAACAAGAATAGTCTTATTATATCTATGATAAATGTATGAATAAGTCATTGCTCATAGAGCTTATGATTAAGAGTGAAATATCCCATGTACATTGTTACATGAATGAAACACTATATCTAGTAGTGGAACATGAATCCATAACTTGCTTCTCCAAAGAATGATCTATCTCCTATGCATTATAAGAGAATCCAAGGCAAGACTCCAAGAATCCAAGCCCTCATCTTAAGTTATAAGGAGTTATTTATAAGAAAGAATAATTACCTTTGAGCTTCCTCATGACCCTTTAACTCCTATGACTATTCATATTTTATTCATGACTTAATACATTCCATATGTGACTATTCACATTCCACGTGTGTCCCTTGGACTTCATTACATACCATTCATTACTTAAGACAAATTACATATGAGATGGTGGTTATATAAGACAAATTGATAATGGGACAAATTCACATCAAATTTGTAAATTATTTTCTTCCTCATGGAGCTCATTTGTAATATATGTGTGCCATGCTCTGGAATTCGTTGAGATGGCTTTGCCCTGAACTGGCAAGTCCCCTACATACCGCATCTTCACCTCCATCAATATGGTCTTGGAGCTTGATTATACATTGTTCCATAGCCATGAAAGTTTCATACGGGCTTTGACCAGTGCAATGGCGTACTATAGAATAATATCCTTGGTGAACTCCAAGAATTATTATTATATTGCTTGCTTGATCTATTCAACGTATTGCATGATTTCCTGGAAGTTGATCTCTCTGCCTTTGATTGCTTCGAGTGTTCCTATTGTGGGTATCCCATGTTTTTGTGTTTGACACTTAAAACCATTATGAAATAAATTATAGGAAGCAATAGTACTAATCAATTATTCTCCAAGACACATGTTGTTCTAATTGTGGAGACTCAACTAAACTTTCTCTATCTCTGCAAAGATTTTGTCTTTCCTTTCCAAATGTTGTAGATCATATGGATACTTAGCAGCCCACTCCTAAATATGGTCAACCAATTTGTTTGCTACTTTTAGATTTTTTACCACTTCCTATGCTTTCTTCTGAATGCCAACAAGAGGAGAGACCACCTATTGTATAAGTATCATCTCATCATATAAGAGTGCCATGGTGTCCTCCATTGGCCTCATTTCTTCCTCCATGATTGAATGCCATTCTAAAGTGTTGAAAATCTATGATGATAATCTTTGATTCTTCACCACAAGATGTTCTACCTATTGCTTCAGTACTGCAATTTCTCTCCTCAATCTAGCATTCTCGCTCAGTAGATATTCATAGTTGTCCTATCAGTTGTTGTGGAAAAAGAAACGTTTGTCACCATGACTACCCTAGGATTCTTTTAGGTGTTGGAATTTATCACCTTCTTTGTAGCAACTAAGACAAGATTCTGAGGATCCTTCAAATGGTATCTATGCATTTGTTGCATGATCCTCTTCTTATGTAAATCAAACGTGACACTACATACATCCATGACTTTGTCTTTTGGTGGAGGTGTGATCCCTATCTCTCCAAATGGAAGATGCCCACCTGTCAGAGGAAGTTCCTCTAGAGAACCTGACTCATTATCCATGTGTTGAATGGTATCTTCTTCCTCCAACTCTTGCCTCTCTATCTCTTGAGTCAACTATTCTTCTTCCAGTTTATGTGTTGCCTCTTCCTCCTGGGACTACCTTTGTTATTCTTCTCCTATCCTTATCCTGTCCTCTTCTTCTTATTCTTATTTCTCTTGAAGAAGCTCATCATGTTGCCTCTTCTCCTCTTCTTCTTATGCTTCTCTCCTCTCTTGTCCTGCTTGAATAGATCTTATGTTCATAGGATCATCTTTCCACTTCCTACTATACTCACCCATCGAATTATATTTGATCCTTTTCTTAGGAGCTATTTTCCTTGCTTGAGGGGTTATATGTTCTTCCTCCTAGACCTGCATATCTTGAGTTGTTGGATCTTGGGGTGAAATTGTCTCCATTATTGGATGTGTCTTTCTAACTACATTATACCAGTTCTTCAATTTTTCATCTTCTGTTGTGGACATTAATGAATACCACGTAGCGTAACCAATCCTTTCACGACGATGCTTGAACACTCTCCTGGGATCATATCCATGAAATTATTTAGTGGTGAAGTGCAAGTGATCTAGCTCTTGTATTTCTTCTTTTTTCGCCTTGTGGCTCTTCAACTCATATAACACAATCCTCAACATGAAGGTGGGCCTAGGGGCTTTCTTCCTCCTCTGAAGAAATTCTGATAATCATTTATCCAACTAATTTTCTACTTCTTGCATGACCACCTTATTGGTCACATATCATGGCATGAGATGAGGGGACATCTAACAACCAAAACATCTGATGTATGTACCCTAAGGAATTGCAAACAAATTCACGATATACGTAATGACTCCTTCCCCTGATCAAACATGCAATGAGGATCGATCTCGAATATCATATGGAAGATAACTATAAGGAAGTGCTCGACTAATATTTCATATGCGCCTCTGAAGCTTTAGTCTGATAACACTCTACAGTGAAAGTAAAATGGGAACTTGTTCTTAAGGGTCTCATTCCAGTACATTCCTAGGAACGCATATTTTGCACAGATTCCATCTAAAATAAATGCATCCATGTAGAATTTTGGAGCCTAGTTCACCCTCAAAGATGCTTTTTCCTACCCCACATGATGTTGCAACTCAAATGAATATATATTCCCAATTGAAGAATCTTCCATGAGATACCACAATACTGAGCATATATGTCCATTTTTCCTCAAACACCTCAGCATTCTTGCACCCATGCAACTGACAACACATATAAGATACTAATATACATATCTTAGGATCTTAGTCGAATAGACTGCACATGGGTGATGGTGAAACTTAGCAAGCTCTCGACACCATCATTTGATAATATCACTCGTGTTGAGGTTGGACCATTTAATGTAGAAGTCATCATTTGCATATTTCATAGGCATAACCATCTTGTAGAATATATGCATGTCTTCTCCATAATAAGTGGTGATTTGACCACCACTCTCATTGCGAAGCACGAGATGAGAGTCATCCATATGTGTAATGATCCACCCAATTACTTTTGCGTATGGGATCACTGGGAATCTACATGCAACACTATGCATCCTGGACCTTTTGATGTTGATGTATGCTTACATGTTTTCTAAGTCTTCAACAAAACTTTTCTACATGAATGTGTTGTATATACCACTCCACGTGACCTCAGTAGACTTGTCAATGAAGCATTATGTCTCTACTTAAATGCATATAGTTGGCTAGGTAACTTCAGTGGGATCCTTAGTGCTTGCCTCTTAGACATATTTGTAGGCCACTTTACAAGGAGGCATGGCTCCAACAGATGATGAAAGGGAGACCATACTTGTAGCTCGAACACTTGTTTATGGCAACACACCCATAATGACAAGATTAGATTTATGCAACCTAACTAAGAAGAAATATCTCATAAATCATGTACAAAGAGCCATCAAATGTAACTGATCATGAAAATATATCAATGACAAGGAAAAATCCCTTGCATGCATAAGAAAATATGCATGCAAACTAGGAGGGTGCAGTTTCAAAGAATTGTTGGGTTGTGTTATATTCTTTCCATGACTAGCCCACGTAGTTAACTAGGGGTTAGAGGGGGGCAAGTCACAAGGGTTTTGAGGGGCACCCATAACCCCACTTTATGGGGTCCGAGGCAGCGCCCCGGAAAATTTTTATTTTGGACCTTATGTTAGGTTGGGCGGACCCACCTATGGTTTTGTGCATGATTTTCGCACATCGTTTTGGACACAATGGTTTTTCGGTCCATGGTATTGGATGCTTCGGCATGTATAAATATGTATTGTAACATTGAAAGGAAAATAATGAAAAATCAAGCTGGTACTCCCGGTTTTGGGATCCAGGGGAAAATCACTGTGTATATCTGTTTTATGTGTT
Source organism: Pinus taeda (assembly GCA_000404065.3). Taxonomy (NCBI): domain Eukaryota; kingdom Viridiplantae; phylum Streptophyta; class Pinopsida; order Pinales; family Pinaceae; genus Pinus; species Pinus taeda. The sequence goes on along the minus strand of APFE031429142.1, from coordinate 43,368 downwards.
ATTCTCTCGCATTCTTTATTTTCTATGTTTTAGAATTCTTATGTAGGTAATTTCTGTACGAGCTTAAAACCTACAAGCATGAACGAAGGTCAAGATTGATTCAAGGCTTTGCAGTGTGCTCATGCACTCAAGCAAAGGAAGGAAACCATCGAGGGCACACAAATGCACTCTGAAGGGTCAAAGGGGTGAGTTATCAAGCCTTCAAGCCTTCACAGTGCACTCATGCACTCAAGGAGATAGAGAGGGCGCATTGGCATGCTTTCAAGGGATGAAGGAACATGTCTTCAATCCTTCAGTCCTTTAGGGTAAACTCATGCACTCAAAGGGAAGGAGGGTGCACTCGCACATGCCGAAGGGTTGAAGGAAAATCATTTGAGTATTCGAGCTACACTAATGAGCTCAAGGGAGGGCACAATTCTTCATGATGAAGGAGTGTGCCCAGGAGGGAAACTTGGTCAGTTTGGGTGCAATTCTCAAGGCTGATTGCACTTCGAATTCTAGAAGTGTGCTTTGCCTGAGGAAAGCTCAAGAACATGTCTAATAGCAAGATTTCAAGTAAGAATGAGATGAAGGGTTTGCAAGCTTATATGGACCTTGTCACAATCATGGTAGAATGTTAAAGGTTGAGGAACGTGTAGAGTCTCTGCATGCGATACCAAATTAACACTTGCAAAATCAAGATTGAACATAAACCCTAGTAAATAAACTGAAAAATGAATAAATGCCAATAAGAAAAGCAAGATCGACAGTGAAATCATGAAAGGCAGTGAATAGGTTCGACATGCAAAACTTACTTGTAATTCAGGTTGATGAAGAGTTGCTTGATCCACAGTTATGTGCCCAAACCAGATGAGAATGATTATGCAAATCAATGATTAAACTAGGTTAATTTGAAAGCGTTTACATGAAAAAAAGTTTCATGCATGATTGCCACTTGTCAATGACTAAAAGGATTAGCTAAGGGAAGTATAGTGGGATCCTATTTTGTAGGAGTGCGCCCACATGCAACAAAAGGCACATGCATGCAGACAGGAAGAACACTTGTCTTTAGCATGAAGAAATGCGCTCAAATAATGTGCACTTGCTCAGCATGAAGGAGTGCACTGAAGGAGGGTGCACTTATTCAACCCAAAGGTGTGCGCTCAAATCAAGTGCATGTCTTCACCAACTTGAAGTGCACTTTTGCCTTAAAAAATTATTTTCTTTGTTTTGGTTTTTTTTTATGCTCTTGTGTGCTTTCTTGTGTGTGTGCATGGTGTAAAGGTTGGTTTCTAAGTCAATACAATTCATGAGTTCATCTGACCATTGATTAGATAACCTAAAAGCTTCTAAGGGTTAGGTGACGACACTTAGGAAACATTGACTTAGGAGGATGTGACACTAGGAGAAAACACACAAATAACAAATCAAACAACACAACGACACTAGGGGGATTGAAACGATGGTTCATGTAGCCTCCAAAATCGACTTAGGAAAAAATTTGGAGGGTCATTGTTAGATCCCTATAATACTAGTGTATTCCGCTTATTTTTATTGTTAGTGTAGCCCCCTATTGTTATTGTTGTGCCCATGTATCTCCCATGTTTTTATTCTTGTGTCCCACAAAATCCCACTATTGTTAGTGTTGTTCCCTTACATTATCATTGTTATGTAGGCTCTAATTATATTGTGGCCTGTTAGACTCCTATACATACCAAGGAGGTACTATCATTTGTATAATCCAAGATTTATGAAATGTAAAGGAGGTTTCCCCCTCAAAGAGGATGATTTTTAAGTCATTGATCTATCATTTCTATCGTTTTGTGAGCTAGTTTCATAGCATTTGGTATTAGAGATTTGGATTCTAGGGTTTCGCTTCTTCAAATATGACATCTTGGTATTTTCGCTATAATTTTTTTACACGAGGTCTTAGAAGCTAAAATTGAAACCATGTAGAGCCAAAATATCGATGAACTTCGTGTCCAAATTTCATATCTTGGTTCGCTATATTTTCAGAGATATGATCTGAGCATGTTAGGGTTTTTGCAGGCTCCATATTTCAATCTCAAGCATCTGACCTAGGGAAAATCGTCATAACTTTCTCTCCGAGCATGATATTTGTTTTTGTAAAAATGTTCTGAAATTCCATGGACTGTAATTTTTCATGTATGATTTTCAAGGCCAAAGTTCAAAATCTTGATACGTGGAACTCGGTACAAGTTCGATCTACTGAACGAGTTGATAATTAGGTCATCATGGGAGATTTAGCATAACTCTTTCTTGAAGAATCCAATCTCAGTATGACTTATGGGGTTGGAAATAAGACTCATTTGGATACCAGATGACAAAAGTATAGACCTAGGAAATATGAAATTATAGAGATACAACATTTTCAATATCAAGCTCCTAAAAGACAAGAAAAATGTTAAAATTGGAAACCAGGGAAAAACTTCATGTGGGTCATCTTATTCATGGCTGATAATATTTTTATTAGATTCCTCTTGTCGAGAGGTGTAGGATTGATATAAATATCATCCGATTCCGATAAGTATTCATGGAGATATGAATTTATTTTGATTACCGAATTATTATCAAGCCGACCTGCAACTCATGTAGGCTCAGAAGCCCAACAGTCGCATCTATTCACTCACCAACATTGTGTATAAATATAAGAGGACTTTTCCTCATTTTGACTCACTCATCTCATCACATCTCTCTCTCTCTACTGCAAAGATATGAGTCTCTTCTCTACTGCACTGAAATGGGTCTCTCTCTCTCACACATGTGAAGCTGGAAGCTGCTAAATTTGAAGTTGCAACTGCAGAAGTAAAGATTTACTTGCGTGGCCTAGAAGATCTCCTCTTTGGAACTGCATTGTAGGTTCATCTGAACCTCCTCTGAAAGCCGCAACTTCTGGTGGTGGAATGAAGTCAATCCGATGAATGGGTTGCAAGATATCGACTGCCCTAGTTTGAAGCCGGAAACTGCTGAAACTGAAGCTGCAACTGCAGAAGTAAAGATTTACTTGCGAGGCCTAGAAGCTCTTATCTTTGGAACTGCACTATAGGTTCATCTAAACCTCCTCTAAAAGCCACAACTTCTGGTGGTGGAATGAAGTCAATCCGATGAACGGTTTGCAAGATATTGACTGCCCTAGTTTGAAGCCAGAAACTGCTGAAACTGAAGCTGCAACTGCAGAAGTAAAGATTCTGCTGATATGAATCAAATTCATTATACTATTTCTCTCTGCTGAATTATTGAAGATAAAAGAAGATTTGATCAAAGGGTTTCCCCACACATTGTGGGGTTTGTGCCTGGCTAGCCGCCACATCTTGTGTCTCTTGTCTTGGCTTGTTTTCTGTCGATCGTTTAATGTTCTATCTGCACTTTACTTTATGTACATGTGATTGCTAAACAGTGGAATATAATAAGAAAAAGAAGTAAACTGTTATAAGCATAGAACATACCATAACTTAACATTAGAAGATCCTAAGTTGACTTACTTTGTTTCCTTTCTAATTAATTCACGTATTTGACTAATGCCTGAGCTTGAACTTGTGAATATTGATGTAATCTTAAGTGTATCCAAAATCTAAGGCTCAGTATCGAAGGCAAAGAAATCTCAAGGAGATCAAAAGATATAGCATCCTCAGTCATCAAAATGTCTACAAGGTCACCTCTGTGCAAACATTTGGAAGAAGAACGTAAAATTGTTTTCGTGATTCTAAAGAAGCCCAACTTGCCAGATTGAGTCATTTCCAGAATTCAAGTCTACTCCGTCTTAAAAGAGCAAGTCCCTTAAACTCTTAAGGATTCGAGCTTGTATTGAAGGGCTAATTGCTATTGTCTTAGAGATCATCAGAGGTCATCTGCAGCCCTATAAGGGGTTGCAAGAAAACTTGAAGTTCAGCAAAAGTGAAAGAATGGCTACTACAATCCAAGGTTTGATGCCTACTTGAATCTATGAGGTATGTATCAAAGTGCTCTTTGAATCACATATTAAATAGATTTGCAAATAAAGATCAAAGTTCAAAACCTCATATCAAAGTGCTTGAAGAATTTTGAATTAGAGTATTTGGAAGGACAAATTTTTAAAATTTGTACAAGAATGTAGCTTCTTCCTTACTCAAAGGACTGTGTCAAATTTGTTTGGATTATTGTCTTACAAAAGATAGTCATCAATGGGATTTGTAGATAATATTCTATAACTTAAAAGTCATCGTCATAATTCTTGAGAGAACAACCAAGGAAAAATGGACCAAATAGACTAAAAATATTCAGGATGCATGAAGATTTATGTGACTTGAAAACATAAGTTGTCTGGAATATGCGAGAGATTTAAATCTCTAAGTGTCATCTTATAAAAGTTTGTGTATCACCTTGTGGAAACATTCTAAGTGCGCAATAGATGGGTTGCATTATGAAGAAGTATGGTAATCTGATCTCAAAGATTCCTGGAGTTAAAATTGTCCTTCGCAAGAAGCCTGGTTATAAAGTTTGGATTGAATCTCTTGAAACCCTTAAACTTGATTATCAAAAGTTGATGGAGGTTGAGCTACTTGATTTTATCAAGGTGGCATCAAGATCCTATGAACATTTTGAATATGGAAAGATGATATGCTACTATTATTGCTATGATTATTAGAAGTCTAGAATAAACTCTCAATATTATATGAACTACTAAAGAATGTGTGAAAAGAGGTCGAGTTCCTCTTCAAGATTGAAAAAAGAAGTCCTCTCAAGAAATATGAGTCACCGACAGGACTTGGTATATCCTTGATGTTTCGCTGAAGATACTATACGTGTAAGTATTACTGCAAGTAATGTTGAAGGAGTGACCAACATGAGGACACTAGAGTTTTCGAACATTTGGTTATTGCAAAGTCTAATTGGACTTGCAAAGAATGTAAAAATGAGTATTGTAAAACTAGGGTTTGTAAACCCTAGATTAATTTTTGAAGGATTATGAAGACCTAGGGTTTGAATTCAAAACCCTAGCTAGCCGTTTGTAAACCCTGGCAAATAAAAATGAATTAGATAAGAAATCCCTAGGGTTCATGGACAAAACCCTAGGATTGGACGTTTCCACTAAAAGAAGAAAACCCTAAGACATCACATCATATTGATGATGAGTATGAGGTTGAGTTACAAGATGGAAGCAAGAAGTCTAAAGATCAAGAGGGAGCTGACATTCCCCAATAATCCTCAAAAGATAAGTATTTTACTATCATTATTACTATCATTGTTTTTACTATTAATTAGTCTCTTGTCTGTATATCCTTTGCTTAGTTGTAATTGTTCTTTTATGCCCTGCTACCCACCATTTTGTCCTTGCAACCACCAACTAGCTCCTTGTGCCATTTCTCTGCCACTTGAGCCAACCATGTGATCCCTCACCCATCTGCCATGATCATGTGTTTGAAGACTAGACTCCCGAACCTAAAGGTATGCCTTGTCATTTGGTAATTGAGTATTGTTGTTTGCTTATCATGGACACTTCTGGGCATTGATTAAAGGGGGGATTTGGCGGAAATAGTGGGCTAGGTCTCTTGTCCCCTACACCCTTTTTGGATGTTAACCTTGGATTCTAGTCCCATGGGATCTCTTTCACTGACCATTTGGCTTTAGGGATGGTATTTCACGGGAAACCTTGATTTTGGTAGCGTGGTCGTGCTTCCCAATCTGCATATATTACCCCATTTCCACTCATTATTACCCTATTCATCATTTATCCCACCTGGGTCCACATTTCTCCACTGGGTCCACATAGGGTTAGCTCTCCCCTTCCCCTTGCCCACACCTTGGGTCAGGCCTAGAATGATGGCCTAGAGGTTGATGTAGCTAAAAAGAAAAGTAAAGGAAAAATTGGCCACATTCAATAGGAAAATGTACCACAAAATGCAAAAGATGGTCAGGACAAACACATTTAACACGTGGGAAAAAGCCAATACATGAGCTCTACCCCATCATCATGGCCCCTCACCCTGGTTCCTACAAGTTCTATGAGCCTCCTTCATCATATAGGAACCCATGATTGTCCCAACCCCTGATGGGCAATGAACCACCCTACCTTTAAAAGGCCTATCCACTGCTACATCTCACGCATCACGCTCTTTCCCCCTTGAGCCCATAGCAGTTAATTAAAGAAAAATCATAAAAGGGCAAAAGGAATATAAAGGAAGGTGGAAAAATCAAGGCAGGGGCACCTGATGTACCACGATTGCTCCCTCCTATACATTATATATCCAAGTGTGGGCTTCCCTTTTATTAGCTACCCTTGTACCCCAGCATGTGGCCCAGGGCTGCCCCTTCTCATCCCCTACTTCATTCACCTTTATATCACATACCACCACCTTTTAAAGGATGTACCTTGAACATATTATGCCCTTTAGAAGTAGAAACCACCTAATAAGATACTTGGATAACCCCATTTGGAGTTTGGAGACATTAGCACATGCCAAAGCCCATTATGGAAGGGCAGACCATTATGAAGTCCCCACCTATGGTCCATTGTTGGTAAGCTCTTTTACTCAATTTCTCTAATAACTTGTTGTACTAGAAGGTTAGGAGACGCATTAGATCTTATGCTGGATTGAAGATGGTCTCCATCTTGGGTTTGGTCTCCCTATACAGGGTCCTAACCCTCCAGAGGGCTACATTGGCACATGTAGGGTGTGCACAGAGAGCCATGGGTCTCCACAACAGTAGACAACACTCCATAGACCCTCGAGGATGTTCATAGATTGCTCGAGATTCACCTATTGAACGAGGAAAATGCACCTAGTTCACCTTACCTAGCTAGCCCCACAAATGTACCATGCACTTGGCAACTGACCCAAGATTTGTAGGATGATGTGGCATCACCTACACCATCATCAGAGCCCTTACAGATGATCTACAGTCATCTTCAACTCATTTGAAGACCCATAAGGTTATTATTGTGCCCCCACACCCACTAGGACCACCACAACTTTATTGTTTGGAGAACAAGGGGTCAACCCCTTGTCCACCACTTTTGAAGGTCCTACTCTTCATTATGGCACCTATGGACCTCATCAGGCATTTTGGAGTGCCTTATGACATGTATTATTTATCATTTGACCTCTTAAGAGGCTTATTATTTCATTGGTGAACTAGTTTGGTGGGCTTGTCACCAAAAGTTAGGTTATTAGCACATTATTTTATTTTTGGGGCTTATGTAGGCCTAAGAGACTAATTCGAACTCCTCATTAGTGTATAAATACAAGTGAGATGAGTTCATTTTCTCATCATCACTTTGGATTGGATCATTCTTCTCTTTAGATAATTTCACACTTTTTTTGGGATGATGAATTGGAGCATGGATGAATTTTGATGTTTAGATTTGGAGTATTTTATCTTGGAGCTTCTTTATTGTCAAACTGTTGATGGTTGGATATGTTCTATTACATGTAAGTACACACATTTATTGTTATTCTTGTTTTACTCTTGTCATCTGCAATGAATGAGATTTTCGCTATATTAGGGCTAATTGTTGCAATGCATAATTGTGAAATTGTGGAATTATTGTTTCTATATACCATCTCTCAATGTTTGGGCCATGTATGTGAATGAAATCTACTAAGGATAATTCCACTAGTGAATTTATCTTCATAAGCCATCTCCTTTTGCAAACAGAAGTATAAAAGATTTGAGGTCTCTTATTCTTGCACTAAAGGCCAAGCAAAGTAGTCCTTAAGGCCTCCTTGATTGAAATACGAGTTCCTTTCTCATCATTCTCCTAGACTCCATTCTCCCCAAGGGATTAGGAACTAGTCCACCAATAAGTGATCACTCAAAGAACATCTTTCTCCACCTCTCCCTTTCTCTTCTAGGTCTAGCCAAGTTGGGTCACCTAGAGCATCACTTTCCCAACAAAATAGCGAAAGAAAAAGTTTGATCTCCTAGCCTCTACTGCGTTGGTGTGTCCTCAAGGCCTCCTCCAATTTTGAAGCCATTCCAAAGGTGGGGTTGTGAGATAACCCAAGCCCTAGCTCTGACATCAAACTTTCCCTTGGTATTTCCTAGGCTAACACCTCATAGGATCAATTTGATACTTTTTAATTGGAAATCCTTGCTTTGATCCTTTCCCCTTCTTGGTCTGGGTTAAGAACATCTTTGGTTGCTAGATTCTCTCTCATTAACCTAGGTTGGGTCCACTTGGTCCCGTGTGGTGCCATACCTTTGAAAGGTCAATTCTTCAAGAACGATTCGGGAAGCCAAGTTCAATAAGGATTTTAGGATTGGGAAACTCCTTTACAAAGCATATTCCTCTAACCTAACCCTCATATCCTCCCCTCCTTATCCTAGAAATCTTTGCACCATGCGTGAAGAGCAAGTAAGCTCCATTCTTTACCCCCTTCTAGGAAGAGGATCATCAGGGTCACTTCACATCCATTTGTTGATTCATCCATCATAAGTGACTTCCATATACCGGGTCTCCTCCCATCGGTGAAAGTCCGTAAAGAGTAGGGAGTCTTAGCTGAGGTGACAGTGGGCTAAGTCTTCGTTGTTGCCCTTGGCCTAGCAGTTGTCCCCTTTAGAAATCCCCTTTAGGCCCCTTGCTAGTTTGAGCAGTAACATGGCCTCCTAGTGAGTATTGCAGGTACATAAAGAAGGTGCCAAGGTTTTGGCAGCAAATGGAAGAAGTAGAAGGACAAAACAAAGTGTGTGACAAGCGGATTTTCCCAAAATCTAGGTCTATGTTGAGAGATATTGTACTAGACGAGATCTGAGCTCAGAGCGAGTAGGTATATCAACAAGTTTGAAGTATACCTGGATTGTGACAAAGGGAAGTCAGTGGTAACTTCCAAATGGATCTTCAAGATCTGGCCTGTATCAGTTGACAATATAAACAAATACAAAGCAAGAACTGAGGATAGAAGGTTCTCCCAGTAAGAGGGTGAGGATCACAACAAAATACTCACTCCAATTGTGAGGTACACTTATGTTAATATTATTATGACCTTGAAACTGCACAAGGTGGGCGCAAAGATTGTTTTTATGAATGAAGAAAAAGGAGTGTACATGAAACTACCTCAGGGCTTTGAGGAACATGAGAAGAAGTCACATGATTAAAGAAGGCTATCACAAGCAAACATGTTAGGCTTGATTGTCTTATTTGATTTGTCTCTGATGGAAGCTGAAGACTCATGTCAGAGGGAGCAATTGTGGCAAAAAGAATTGACTTTGAATTAAAGGGAGTAGTCAGAAAGCTTCATTTTAGCTTCAGAGGGTGGAAACGTCTAAGTTCGAGATGATGGAATGTAATTGATTTTGTCAAGATAGATATCTAATATGTTGGAAGGTAGCAATGGCTAAGAGAGAAACCATAATTACTACATAAAGATATGTTTCAGTGTGAGAGGGAGCACCCAATCAAGGTGACGGGAAAGCAACTGTGATAATGAACCTAGTGAAAGGAAGCTAATCGGTTTTACTAACCAAGGCATGTTTCTCAACATGGATTGGAGTACCAAAATGGTACAATTGTTCATGGCAAAGTCAGTTATGATTTGAACAATGAAGTACAGCTGCAGATTCAAATTGGGCAGAGAGTATAGAAGACAAGAAGAGTTCATCAAGATATTGCTTCGTTTGGGCTCCTTTATAATTTCTTGAATGAGCATGAAGCAATCATCTGTCGCACTCAATATTGCAGGATATTGCAGTTGGATTGGAAAGTTGAGAAGCAGTTTCGCTTCAGAGTCTACTTGCAGGATCATCCTGATTAGGTGTAGATGATGACCATTATGATAGGTCGAAGCACTCTAAGATCCAATACCAAGACATGATACAGAAAGAAGCAAAGTGGCTTCAGTATTATTCTACAGTATAGCATTTTGTTGGCAAAGCCTCTGTCCCCATGTGAAGTCTATATATGTACTTCAAGGATAAACTTGGACTTGTTGAGAATGCCTCTCTCATTGAGAGGGAATGATGATGAGATAGCATCATGGACTGACATTCTCCCTACATCACATATGACCAGAATTAGGTAGAATGGTCCGGCAAAGGACAAACATTCTTCTTGTGTCAAGTATATTGACCGGAATTAGGAAGAATGGTCCTAAAGGCCTAGAATTACTCAGATAGAGTATCGCTTTCCAGCATCAAGTTCATTAGCATCAGGCCTAAAGCTACTCAGATAGAGTGTGGGCTTTGGGGATTCACCATGTGTCAGGTACCAACTAGAATAATGGTGAGCCAAGGCTAGTCTATATATTATGTGATAGATAGACCAGAGTTATGGTGACTAGTTGATGCTAATGCTGGGCCATGTGTTAGAGGTACCAACCAAAATTATGTTTGATCTACCATGTGTCAGGAGTACCGACTAAAATTATGGTGAGAATGCACCATGTGTCAAAGGTACCGAACAGAATTATGGTAGCTTGTTGATGCAATTGATTTACTATGTGTCTGAAGCACTGACCCAAATTATGGTGAGGATATACAATAGGTCTAAAAGTGTTGACCCAAATTATGGTAAATGGTTGACGTTATTGGATTACCATTTGTCATAATTGTGCCACTATTATGATGATGATTTGTTATAAACTTTTCTTAGAGAAATCGATCAACATGAGAACATCTAGATAGTCATTATGAATGCCTCCCTAGCTAAGGGTGTTGAATTTTTGTAGCTATGGTCGGTCTTCATAATTATTATTTTTGGTCATTGATGTATTTTGTAAGCATGTTCTTCATGCTATAGTCAAAAGAAAATATTTCACATGTTCTTCATGTTGGTTTTTAAAAAGAAGAAAAATTTGAATTTTTATCATTTGAACTTTTAGCTCTAGGAAGCCTAGTCGACCCTCCTCCTAGTCAAGTCGGCCCTAACTTAAGAGGCACCTATTTGGCCCAGAAAAAGACTATAAATATGAGGCATTCGACCTCCCCTCCTAACAAGCAATTTAGTTTTGTGTGAGGCAAGTAATTTGGTCTATTTGAGGCAGCGAAGGAATATATCTAAGGTCAACAAAAGAGGACAAAGATCCGAGGCACGTGAAAATATGAGATAGAGACAAGACAAGATATCAAGCAAAATATTGGACGAGCCTGAGGTTAATTGAAGGATCAAATTTCTATGGATCATAAGGTAGCAAAACAAAGCTTCTTTAGGCAAAGTATGAGGCAAAATTTATGTCCTAGCAAAAGCAGATTAGATCAAAGTTATTGAGCAGTCAATTGACTTGACTAGGAGGGTAATGGACCATGTTTGACCTAGCTATATTGCTGGTTTGATTGACATTGTATTTGATTGATGTATGTCTGTTGATCTTGATGATTTCTCTGAGGTTGTTGAGTTTTTCCCCATGTGAGTTTTCCTGGGGTAAACCCCCGTGTTCTTTGTGGGGCTATCTCTTCATGATCCTATTGTCATAACTATTATGTTGTTGATGTATTTTGTGTAATTTCTTAATGATAGAATAATGAATAAGAATGTAAAAAAGATCTAAATCAAATGAAGTAATTATTAGTTCATAATACCTGATTAAAATCAACAACTTGTTTCTTTTGGGTTGCTCTCCTTAAACACATGGCACTCAACAATACTTATGCCTTCTTATCCTTTCCCTCTTTGTTGTTTATGAAGCTCTTTTGCTTGGATGCAATTTTCTTTTCTCTACTTGATCTAGGATGTATGTGTTGCTTTGTCTTCTTTTAGTTGTTGCAACCAATCATCCCAAGTTTTCTTCTCTGATTTCGCATTTACGAGAATCAAACAAGAGACTGTACCCTTGATCACATATTTTGCTAACATTGAGAAGATTGTGCTTCAAATCCTCAATCAACAAAACATTTGCCGCTTTACATGTTCACTTCCAAGATTTATTACACCTTTTCCAAGTATCTTGACAAAAGAGTTATTTCCAAATGCAACACTGCCACTTTTTTCTTTCAAAGTGATGAATTTTGTTTGATCTCCAACCATGTGTGTTGAGCACCCACTGTCTATGTACCATTCATCTTCTTTATCTTCAACAATCAACACTAGGTTGCAATCTTCCTTCTTCTTTTTTTCCCATATCATTGTTGGTTTCTCTGTCTTTATGATTGGAGCATCTTCTTTTATAAACCTGCAATCATGTGCCTTGTGACCAAGATTATTGCACTTGTAACATACAATGTTCTAATTCATTAGTGGTTCAAATGGATTGTAGTTTATGTTGGTAGATCCATGAACACTTCCTAATCTATGGTCATTTCCTTGCATATCCATAATCATTCTTTCTTCTTGCATAGTTGCATCTTGTATTGATTTTACAATGAATTGTTTTATGCCTAAAATTTTCGCAAGAGTAACAAATATTTTCATACATGGGAAAGTAAGACTACAATGATGATCTTCTGAAATTGTTTTACCTTGGAGGAGGTTCAATCCATTGTTGATCTTCTTCGTGATGGGTGTTATTGGGAATATTGGCAAAACTTCTTGAACTAGCAACACTTTTAAACTCCTTTTTAGTTTCTTCCTTCGAGGCTTGGAACTTGTGTCCTCTTTTCTTGAAGATGCACCTGTATAGCCAAGATATGTTTTATCACCTAGTCATCTTTGATAGTTGATAATGTTATCTAACACTTGAGAGTTGTTCAAGTTCTTATCGAGCTTCCTTTTCAAGCTTCTCACAATCATCTTCTTTCTTCATCATCTGGATCTTCATTACTTCCTCAATTATTTTTGCTTATTCAAGTTGGACCTTTGAGGAGATATTTTCTTCATTATGTTTTTCAAGTAGGCTTTTCAATTTTCTATTTTTCTTTCTGAGCTTGCCATTTTCCTTTTTCATTACTCTTCAATTTTTCTTTAAGCTTTTCATCTTCCTAGTTGGTTTCTGAATCATTTCTGAATCCCCAGAAAGAATCTATTCTCATATTTGATTCTTCTATTCCTTCTTTTGGATTAATGACCCTTTCGTCTGAACTATCATCATCATGATCATTATGTTGGGTTGAGGGTAACCCGCTCTGATACCAATTGTTGGAAATATCAACAATATTGAGAGGGAGGGTGAATCAGTATTGAGCACCTTTAGAACTTTTTACTTCACAAGCTGTCAAAAACTAGCATGCAAGAGATCCTCAACATGAGTACATCAAATATATATATATATATATATTTATATATATATATAGTTTCAATTTGTTTACAAGCTACAACTTGTAGGAGGCTACAACTGCCAGGTTTACCAGCAATCATTGGAAGGAGGCGACAACCTCCTGAAGGAAGCTACAACTTCCTTGTCTGGTACCACCGTGCCACCCTAAAGATAAAAATTAGAAGAAAAAAATGTGGGCTCCCGTACCGGGGATAATGACCCAATTACAACAATACACGATCACCATTGTCTCTGCTAAGACATTTACAACTTCAGGTCGTCCCCTTCAATTTGACATGTCCAACTCACATGTTGTTGCAACTCTGATTTTTAATTTGCAATCTTAAAGATAAGCATTCCAACAACAAGAGGAAGATTCTAACTCATACCTCTAATACCAGTTTGGAGAAATTTGGTCATGCTACAAAATTTAATGAGCTTTGACTTACTATCTCTGTGATGTGTCTCCTTGCTCACTATTTTGCTTTTGGAGTGTGGCTTAGCAGGCCTTAGATCTTGCCTTTGACCAAGTCCAAATATTCCTTTTGACAACTGCTAAATATGATCCAAAATTGTGCCCTTAATCAGCCTCAAAAACAACCCTTAAATACCTTTGTATCAACCCTCTTCTTAGTTGTGCAAACTCAGCCTGTTGTAGTTGTGTGTGGCCTCCATCTTGAGGCTTTGCGGCCTTCCTCCCTGAAACTTTGAACCCCACCTGAGGCCCTAACTGTGGCCTACCAACAAACCCTCTAAACAGGCTTTTGTCCCACTCAAAATAACCTTGGCCTACTTCAAACGGTCCTCGACCAAGTCTTTTTAGCCTCCACAGACCCTTGGCCCTGCTCCTAGGGCTAAGCCAACCTACGACCAACCCTAATTTCCTCATAATAGATTATGGCTAGGTTTTCCTTTCATAAAACAAAATTTGGCCTTTCTTCTAGTCTTAGCTCATTAATTCCCAACAAGAAATTCAGCCTCTTCTCCAGTGGATGAAAACTCAACACAGAAACCAAATCTCAACCTCCTCTTAGACAGATTCTCCTAGCTTGATCAACTGCAAAAATCAAAAGACAAATCCGGCCTCAAACTTGGTCTTTGCTCTTCATTACACCAAATTCACCTTTTCTCAGTCTCAATCTCCTCGACAAGTTTAGAGTTCCTTTTATACTTGAAAAAAATGCCACAAATAATGATTTTGAGGCTCCACGGCTAGGCTTTTATACTAGTTGGAGGGAGGCCTATTTAGGGCCGACCTAAACCTAGAAAACATAAAAAAATTGCCCTTGAAGGGACACGTCTATTTCAGGAGCCGACTTGAAGGTTTTGCTATTAATTAATCATTTTGACCTTAAAAATGAGGATTGTCTTAACTAAAATAGAGTCCGACTTGAACACACGGACTTGGGCCTAATGAAATTACAATTTGGACCTTCTTTTAGGGGCTATTAGACCATGGATTCTTGGGGCATGAATTGGGGACACACCCATTCATTTGGAGCATCAAACTTCAAACTTGAATATCTCTCCAACCAAGAGGATCCACAAGGCGTACCACCTATCAAATTAAATGGCATGACAAGGGCTACTAATCTAGAGTGGTATTGCATCCAAATTCACTAAATTTTGCACGCATATCATCAAACAAGTGCATCGTATCAGTGGTCCATTCACCGTTTGACATCAATGACAATTTGTCATAACACAACATTAATATTGTTAGGCCTAGAATGAATCGTGTCACCGTTGGCCACATGGTCAAGTTGATAGTGCACTTGAGATTGCCCCACTACTAATCCTACACTACACCACTAGGCTACCAAAGCCACCAAAAGCCAAACCATCCACCCCTAAACCATTCAACAAAGAACCAATGACTCAGACACTAGAAACCATAAAAGGGACACCACTCCCAACACCTTGACCTAATGCTATAAAAAAGCCACCTGTCCTAGCACCCTAGGAGCAAGGGGACCCACCAACATTTGCACTAGTAGCCTCACCCAACTTGGAGCTACAAAGAGGGAAATCTCAAATCAAGTCATATTAATATTAACAAGCAATGAAATTATTTAACAAATTCATATACCAAATCTTCTACTAGTTGACTTCATCAATGGTGCAAACAAAAATGAAGGGGAGAAATTTTTGCTTCAAATCCACTTCAAAACATGCCCGCAAAGTTATGTGAACCAATAAGAATAAGCACTTTACCAAATCAACAAAATGGTTCACTTTAGCTGGTAGGCATGGGAATTGTAACCATAACATATAGTTGATCCACCCATAGTTTCTGGGTTAAAATTCACCCACCATGATTGAACATAGGTGAGGGAACCAACAATGTTCAAAGTTCCATACGATAACAAATGGTGACTTGCAGTAAGTACTAAGGAAAACATACTTTCACCCTAATTCCCAATAAGAGTTCAACAAGATTCCCTTAGCCTCCCAGTTCAATACACACCAACAACTGAAAGCCTCTTGATCTAGGTTTAACACAAAATAAACAACATAACCTACCACATCTCCAGTTTCACGCACCCCTCAAAATACTCATCATCTGGCAAGAGAAAGTTGAATTCACCAAGATTCGAAGGGTGTATGGAATCCTTGTTCATTAGAGGCTGAGAGGGAACCTCTATCTCCTCAAAGTTAAGGCTCCATTATAGGTGGTAGTGTTTCTCTTTGGCATTGACTAACCATCCCCCATCACCAAGTCCTCAATCACAAAACCCAAGGCAAAATCCCCAAATGGAACAACAAGCTTTAGGCCATCCTCAAAATGGAGTGCCCCGTCAAGGCACAAGGTTTTTACTATTGGCTCTGGACTAATTACCAAATTTGTTCTTGAGCTACCACACTTTTGGATTGATCATCACATTCATGTCTGAACTCCCAAGCTTCATCTTCATATCAACCACTTTACTTATTGTCAAAGGTGACCACTCCCTATGGTGTTATTCAAAGAGGCGCTCTCTCAACCAATGAACTTAGCATTCATAGAACGAATCATAACTCGAATAAAACCATCGTCATCAACACAATTCATGGCAATATACTCTAACAAAGAACATCCCCTTGACTTGCTTCTCCTCTAATACACAGTATCAACTACAAGAGCTTACCTAAAGTCATTCATAAACTCCTTGCAATCCCTTCTACACCACTTGTACAATCACTATACTATCCTTAATTCCTTGTACGAATGCACCCAAAAAACTTCCCCAAATACCTGATAAAAACTTGCACCTTCCATAGAGTTAAGGAACCATACTCATTTAATTCCTTGTACGAATGCACCCAAAAAACTTCCCCAAATACCTGATAAAAACTTGCACCTTCCATAGAGTTAAGGAACCATACTCATGCACTTGGATTGAAGGCATCCATACTTCTATGGAATGTGTCCATACATATACAAAACATGTATGCTCCATGCTCCCCCACCTGATAAAATCCATCTATATTGTCATTGGAACCCTCTAGCTTATTAATACATGTGCTTCCCTATTTCCCAAGATTTTGGACACTTTTGTTGTGCCAATGTTTCATGCAACAAAGATAATATTAAATTGATTAAGTGCAAATTGTTAATACCTTGTGCATAGGATCCATCGGCTTGAACAATGGAACCTTAGCTATGAATCACCTAAATTCAGAACACTGTTCATTTTGATAAGATAAGATGGTCAATGAAGATTCTAAATGAGAATATTCATCACAAGTTCCATTTTTTATTGGTTACATGCATAGTCTTCAAGGAAACCCCATTTGATGTTGATAGCATTTGAGATCATAAATCAAAGTTTAAACTTAGAAAGGACATTTCATATTGCCTTGAGGGAAAGTTTCTATGCAAACGATTGATTAAATTATAGGGACATAGAATCTCTCAATATCGTAATCAGCCAAAACTGAAACAAAAATTGCATTTTCATTTCGAACTAATGGAGTGATAGTTGCGAAAATATGTTTGCAATTGCATCACTAGAATATCCGAGGGATCAATGGGCAATTAATTGAAACACGTACAAATAATATTATTTTTTGATTGGGTATGGATCTGATAAAAGAAGTTCATGACCCATGAACCTTATGACTTCACATGGAATTGCTCCATCAAGCACCTATAATGAAAAGACATACTAAATGAATCCTAATTATGTTGCACAAGTTGAAGTGGATATTGTTAGTTGTCAAGATTATCTTCAATTTAAACACAATTGAATGGGTAACCCATCTAGTAATAAGTCCAAAGAAGGATCCCTTATTATGTACATAGCTCAATGATAGAAGTTGTTAGGCATGATATTTACTCCTTTTTGAATGGCACTTTGAGGTATAGTTGAATGGGCATTGTGGAAAATTCAAAGACTACTTTTATTTAAAAACCATCTACTTGCAAAAGCTGTGGGGATGTTAAACATATGATACTAATGTGTAAGAAAAAGAAGCTTGGGGATGAGGGGGGTGAGAAGAAATTTTTCCTGGTTTGGTACAAAGGAAGAAAATTAGACATCAAATAGTGATAAATACTTGTTTGCAACCAATCAACCTATTAACAGTAGTAGGTTGGCCTTCTAGGTTGACATTAGCAAGCCAGTATGAAATAACATCATGACCATAGCACAATAACATCATCTAACATCATGTTGATGTCAATTGATCTTTGGCTTATGATATCAAGCAAAAGATGGGGAGGTTGGACAATCTTTGTGAGGCTTACCATGGGTATGTAGTCCCTTTGAGTCCAACAAGAAATAATCCTCTCTAAATATTTTCTTAAATAAGAACCATGTTGCATGAGTTTTTGGAATACAGGAAAGGGGAACGAGGGGATGAGTGTCCATAATGGCTAGAGCACACACTCAAATTTCAAGGGACAATCGGCTAGGGATGACAATAATATATAAACAAAAATATACAAATTTGCAATGAGAAAAAACTGCAACCTGCACTTATACAATCACTAGTGACAAGTCTTAGATGGTAACACTTTGACGTAAGAATCAAATCACAGTTGAGATTATAGAACATTCCATTCTATTTCCATGAGAAGCCACCACAAGCTTATCTACATGATTCACATTTTGACTCTTGGTTATGGTCCAACAAGGCCTATACACACATTGAACTCCTCCCCATCAAACCATTCAAAGAAAACATCAATAAAGATAGCTAAAAGGTCAAGCAAACTTTACACGCCTATTTAGGACTAGGTAAGCCTCATGGGATATTAATATAAATTCTCTAACTCTAGGTCAAGCTAGCACCTTTATTATTATTATGCAGAAATATTTACATAGTTGCAACTAACCTTAAGTAGTGTTGTCCAGGGAGGTTCCATCCAATAAACCATCCAAACTTCTCAGCATTTTTTAACCCAACCATAAGGCTACAATGTGAGGCACATCTAGAGGTCCCAGAAAATCAAGCAACATGAAGACAATCTCATAAAAGTCCCCATTGTGGCAATGGAGTTGCTGAGCATTTTGAAATGTTTCCAAGGAGTTCCAAAGCCCCCAAGAAGCCTGAACGGCTCAAATGTAGGTTTTAAAGGTGGGAAAGGTCCTTATGCAACATAGAGGAATAATAATAGCATATTATTTTGTTGATATATATAGCAAAGTTACAAAACTCGTTCAGTTTGACTCAGACTCATGACTTAGAAAACACTACTTGGAATATAAAATGAGCTGAACTAATTCTTCGGTGAGTCAAACTCACTTCCAATGTCTGACTTGATAGCAGCGAGTTTGGATTGAGTACTAGTAGGTCAAACATAAGCCATGAGTACTCTAGAGTTTTCCACAAGTTGACGAGTTTGACTTGCAAGCCCAATGAATAACTCAATGGCCCCAATCCAGGGAAGTGGGCTTTAGCAGAATGGCTATTTTCATAGCAACAAAAAAGTGAATATATTTCTTCTCTTGAGACAGTCACTAGATTATGGAAAAGCAAGTTATGAAGCTATTCAGAAAAACAAAAACAATAAAGAACAATCAGCACAAGGATTTTGGGCAAAGTATCATCTCCAAAAGTCAATCAACAGAAATATCTGTACAAAAAGACATGAACAGCATGAAGCTAACACCAATACTGACTACTATCTACCATCAACATCAACCCAATTACAATCATAGCGAGGTGTATAAATAATATTGCATGCCAAGGGAGTATAAAGAATGATGGAAGTTGATTAGTTACGATAGTTTAAACTTTACACATGTTGGGAAAATGAAGAGATATGGGACTCAAAGACCAATTATGATGATTGACCTTGCCTGTAGTAGTATTGCTGAATTTTCTATCTGCATTGGTACCCCTGCACCATTACAAGTGTGCACATCAACATTTGGTACACACCACTATTCCCAATTATATGCACCCTACTCATGCCTGTACCTAAATCTGGATTTTGTGGGCATCAAGAACTTGTGCACCACACTCATATCGTTGGTCTGCGTGTGAACACAACACCCTAACACTCGTGCTGCACATCAAAACTGCAATTATCATCCGCACATCTGTACTTAGAGAACACTTGTAGGATGAGAGCTTCTCTACTGCAGCTCCTCCAATCATACACAGTCAAGCTCTGATTCTTTTATGGATCAGGGCCCCTTTATATAACCCAAACCAAAAATTGTCATTCCACGCAGATTCCCAGTAATTTTTGCCAAATTTCATCCAAGTTTTTGTTGAGTCCAAGCTCATTGAGTTTTATAACCTTGGTTGTATTCATGTTTGCATGCGGTTAGTTTTGTGGATATGTCTCAACTCTCTGTATATGTACTCTTCGTGTCATTTAAAATTTTGTACTAAAAAGGCTATCTAATAATTGAAGATTATTATGGTTATCTATGTGCAGTACAAATTAGAGCATAAGACAACCTCTTGTGTGTGTGAAATCTCACTATAACTCCTTGGAAATGAGGCAATTGTAATCACTCATGTTGCCATATGTTCAATGTTGCTGGTTATGCATAACATCGCAAAAATTTGAATGGATGGAAGTAATGCTTACATCCAAGCCACCGTTCAGTATTTGCTCTTTAAAAAAAATTGAGAGATCCTCTATGCTGTCAACAGGTGCTCCATCTCTGTTGATTCACCAAGGCAACAAAATTATAAGACACTCGTTGAATTTGGACGTGTGTGAGTAGCTCTTCTAAATTAATTCTGAAAATGCTCTTGACAATGATTATTGGAATCGAATTATAGACATCCCAAGCTCTACGCAGAAACAAAACAGCACATAGCAAACTTCCATATTGAAGAGGAGTCCACTCTGAAAAAAAAAAATTATAGTAGAATGAACAAGAAAGAAGAAAGTTAAAATGAAAGTGGAAATAAGATGCAAACCATGGACTTTGAACCCAAAGCTCATCATTCAGTAGGCAATTACAAGGTTTGTGTCGATTTCATATGCAACATTAACTCACTAAAAAAATAAAAAATTACCATTCAGTTATATTCTCTGAATGACATGTGCAAGCTTGATACGAGACAATAATGGACAGTCCAATTACTAGGAACATTGACTTCTCACTAAATCAGGCAAGACCTTTGACCTTACCTCTCTAGGAAGGGTTGACCTTACAGTTTTTGTGGTTTGGAACAAATGACTTCAAATAACTAAGACAAAGCAAAAGGTAGGGGAAGAAATACATCCAGCTACAAAGCACAATAACACAATCCCAACATAAAATATAAAAACAATTAAAAAAAGTGAGAAAGTTCTTACCGCAGAAAGACCTCCGTGACCTTGAAAAGTGGCCCTAAACTCCGTATTGCCAGTAATGCAACATCAGAATAAAGTTCTTCTATATAACTTGTATCCGAAACCATTGTAGACGCCAATGAGCAACCAGCCAGAGCAACTTTTGACTCCATTGCTTCAGTGCGGAAGAGTAGCTTCCACTCACATTACCCAATTGAAAGGTTTCCAAACTTTCGTTAACAAAGGCAATGCTGGAAAGCTTGAATGCTTATCCTTATTACAGTAGTATATATTCAAAACCCAACCCAACCCAGCTCTGGAAATAACATGGGTATTCACTGAACAGCCTGAGCTTGTATCTATGCATATTTATAACAACATACCGGGTACCCCACAACCCATTT
This sequence comes from Pinus taeda, assembly GCA_000404065.3. Taxonomy (NCBI): domain Eukaryota; kingdom Viridiplantae; phylum Streptophyta; class Pinopsida; order Pinales; family Pinaceae; genus Pinus; species Pinus taeda. The sequence continues at coordinate 22,135 of APFE031429142.1, read as the reverse complement.
CTCACATCTAATGAGGTGAGCATGATACCCAGTGCCCACTGAAGTTTGAGCTGACAAGTATCCATGCTACTACTTTCTTCAATGTGTTGTTGATAAATGCCCACTAATGTTTTACGGCTTAATCTGGCAGGAAAGCTTGAACAGTATTTTGCTCCTGTGACATACTGATCTGACTCCCACTGCGACCCCCACTCGATGAATATCTGCATTTGCATGGGTGATGTATGGAAATTTTGTTGCATCATATACTGATTCCTTCTCATTATCAACCCCACATTTACAGATGACAAATCAAATCAGTTTTACAAGAAGCACTAAAACCCTGTACCCATATAGCAGCGGGGCTGTGTACCTCCTGTCCTTCCCTAAGACAAGTTGAAGGATAAAGAAAATGAGAATCTGCAAAAACCATCAAAAATGCAAAACGAGGATCTGTGATAAATTCCTTGGTTTTGTACCTGTTTTGGCCAGTGACCACTTCATCTGGTCTGAAATAAGCCGCCAAATGCTGTCAACAAAGTAGTTTTTTGTCTTGTCATGTCATCGAAGTAGTTTTTTTCTTGTGATGTTATGCTTTTGCCTAAAATGCTAAGTATAGGATTCTTGTTCATCTCCAAGGAATATATTCTCTGTACTTTCTTAAATATTAATAAGACAAAGAGAAATTGGCTTCCTGGATTCGAAATGATTGAATGGATTGTATGGATTGTCAAGTAAAACACTGGAAGTGCGACGTAACTCGCGCTGCTAGAGCACTTGCAATAAGTTGAAAGCATGTTTCCCGGATCAAAACACCAAACCAACGTCTTTATCATCGTCGCTTCACTCGGTGATCCATCACATTTCCCCACTATACGACCTGGACTGTGAAGATAGACTTAAAATGACCGTGTCCTCATATTATTATGTATTCGTGCGAGATTATCATTGTTTATCATGTATATACCCATTTTTGGAATAAAATAAGTAGATGTGACACCTTAACTTATCGTAATATGATTACGACAATGATAAAATTAAAAATATTTGTGTGCCGACCACACAATATGCTCTTTATCATGGCTACCCATTTTCAGGTGCTTGATTAAATAAAATATTGTACCAGCCTCACAATATGCTCTTTATCATGATTTTCCATTTCGATGTGTTTAGAAGATTGGTAGAGGTGACAGGCATGGGTTGTATTCAATCATAGGTTGTCATGATATTTGTTCTAGGCTCTTTTCTCGAATAACTGAGATATTTTATTTTTATTATATTAAGTTATTATTTTTATATATTTAATAAAGTTAGCATATGTTTTGGTCAATGATATTATTATGTTTTTATTGTATTGGTATTAAATAGAAAATAATTTAAAATATAATATAATAATATGCTATATATATTTTAATAAATAAAATTAAAAAATAACTTTAAAAATGTCTTATTGTTTATATAAATGTATTAACATCATATTAGTTGTATTAGCGACAATAAAATGCTTTAAGGTTTAATAAGGGAGTTATTATTAAAAAATAAACACAATATTATATATATAGGTTTATTTTAATATTGGATTGGTTAAGAATAGAGGATTAAATTTTTCAGAATGCAAATTTTTTTTGAGTGTAAAATTTGAGAAAAAATTTGCACCTCTAGAGATTTGATTTCTATCACTTGGTAAATTTGTAGTTAAGACAAATCTATATTGGTTCGTAATAATATTATTTATTAAGCAAAGTCTTTCGATAGAAATCACATAAGAGAAATTTCTGGCCGACGTGTTTCGACCAACAAGTGTGGTTCATCATCAAGACCAGATATTATTTATATTATATAATTGTGAACGATGGGCCAGTTGTACATCTGACATGCAATGGAGACAAATTGAGAAAATTCATAAGCATTTGATTACAAACAAATTTAAGATTAAAAGTGCAGTTCCTTATGATATTTTGTTAAGTGAAATAGGGATTGCTCCTATCGAAGCAATTGCTATGGTGCGAGTCATAAGGTATTTAAAAAAAAATTGAGCAAATGGAAGAGGGTAGATAGCTTAAGGTTGTCTTTAATGATAGATTGTGCAAGAACAAAAAAATTTGGATGCAACAAAATAACAAATGGTTTAGCAAATGGGGTATTTGCTTGAACGCGTGCCCCATAAACAGCAAAGAAATAAAAACTTTTGTTATGGAAAAGTTCCACAAGCGTACTTGGGATAAGGAGCTAGGAAGAAAGAAAAATTACTATGTTGAAGTGTTTAATCTCACTCATAGTCATCAACCAAAAGCAGACATAGAGGCCAATATCTCTTGGAGAGCCAGAATTCTTATTGCTCAGTTAAGGACTAATTCTCATCAACTCTGTTGTGAAACAGGGCGCTGGAAAAGGCCAAAGGAAGTGTGGGAGGAAAGAGTGCATTTTTTGTTCTCCAGGAAAAGTGGAAATAGAAAAACATTTCATTTTAGAATGTGAGGCTTTCAAAGACAACAGGGAAAGTTATGCAGATATGCTGGCAGCTAGCTCTTGGGATAATCTATTTAGCGAGGAGTTTGTCGAGAAGCTAGGAGCATTTATTTTGAAGCTTCACAGAAAAAGGGCGGAATATATCAAGCAGATGAAGAAGCAATCTGTCCCATATGCTATCTTTAGCCTTGTGGACGTTAAAATAATTTATTTCTTTATTTCTTTCTTTCTATAAATTTCACATTTCTATATATACAAGTATTTAAAATTTTGATTTAATCTCTATGAAATGTCCACTAAACATTTTTTTGTAATAGTAAAGATAAAGGGTTACATATATCTCAAAAGTAATTATAACTTTTTTACTTTTAGATTCAATTAAAAAAATATTATAAAGTTAAATTAAAATATTTATAAAATATTTTGATTGTGAAGTGAGTTATGGTTTTTGAATATGTGATATTGATAAGTCATAATATTGGTTTATGGTATTGTAACAAAGCCTATTTACAAGTTAATAATGTTCATGGTAAAGTGAGAGGTGAATCTCCATGGTTTAAATTGTAATATTTTAACTTTATTGCAAATATTAAGTTTTTATGTGTTTATTAATTAAATTTAAATATGGTTACATAATCATTATTTTAATTTCTATGGTAAAATGGATAGTATTTTATAGCTATGGTTTATATGTTATATATTTTAATGCAATATGTATATTATGATTTTCTTCTATCTAAAATAAAAACAAAATTACCATATAACAAATTGAATTTTAATTTATTATTATTATTATTATATTAATTGAGTCAACATCTAAATATTTTACACTTATTTTAACAACCCACTACAACATTTCTCCATATTAAGTTCTATATTACTTTTAATTCTTCTATTATTTTTTAATTAATAGACATATAAAAATTTACAAAAACGTTTATACCATAACAACATCATCCCACCACTAAAAAATAATTAGAATATATATATAATATATATATATATTTATTATATATCGAATACTAAAGCAATCCAATGTTATAAATATATATTTCTTTAGTCATTTTAATATACAGAAACTAATGTCCGCATGGGTAGCTCCAAGTGGGCAGTGGCCCGTGGAAATGAAGTCTCAACCGAACCGGAAGTCTTTGGGTTCAAATCTTGGCTACCCTTCCCCTGTAGTGGGGTATGTAATGGACATGTAAATCGGAGAGTCCTACCAAAGCTTACAAAAAAAAATATACAGAAACTAATAAATTAAATATATTATCATTACACGTTAATTCTATATCACTTCAACTAATAAATTAAATAATGCATTAATTCTATATCACGTCAACTAATAAATTAAATATAAGCATTATTGTATTTTTTTTTGGTAAATAAGCTTTTCTTTCATATATAATATCACAGCAAATTGAAAAATACATTTAAAAAATTAGTTAATTAAGATTTCATTATCCAGGAAATGTAAATAATGCGAACGACTCATTGTGGGAGGTGCAATATTGATATTTCCACCTCATATTAAATTTAATTGATTAGTTAACATGAAATGAAATTTGTTTATGTATTATATTTTAATTTAATTTATTTATTATTAAATAATTATTTTTTGGTATTTGATAAACTTAAAATAGATTTAGTTTATTTAATTTTTTGAAATATAAATTAAGTTAAAAATGTTAATTACATTTATTTTGGGGTGAAAAGATTGATGGTAATTTTTTCTCTCGATCTAAATTTAATTTGTGCTTTTGACATATTGAATTCATATTGAGTATACTATTTTAATAGCTTCAAATAGCCTTGAAATAAAATAAAATACTTGATTACATAGAAAAAAACTAACTAAAAATCACTATAAAATATTAAATCATTTCCAACCAAACCAATATCCAAAAATTATCAATTCAACAACTTTATTTTTGCATACACAAAACAATAAACAAAGTTTATAAACAAATTTTTTTTATTTTTTAATCATTTTTAGCCAAATCAATCTCAAAAAAATATCAATCCAACAAATTTGATCTTTGTTACCCAAGGAAATAAGCAAGATTTATCAACTCCTCTTTTCTATTTTCTTTGAGCATTTTGTATAAAATACGCAAAAAGAAAAAGAAAAAGAAAAACCGCAAAGTAATCACCTTACTGTTAATTTTTATTATTTTCATGTCATGTCTTTATCCACCTTGCCACGCATGTCCTACATCTTAGAGGCTTCTATATCTTCCAACCTAGGATTCGCATCGGAAGGTTACAATCTTTACGTCAATATATTTTACGGGTGTTGTGAGAATATATGTTAATGGAGATTTATATAACTCCCCTTTTAATTTCTCATTTGTTTTTTTCTTGGTATTTTAATGTGGCGACAAATGGATGACATTGCAAGAAAATGGACCTTAAATTATGTAAATAAGAAATTTCGTTAAATCAAAATTTAATATAAATCTTTATAATATAAATGCTTATAAAATATGTAAAATTATAAGAAATTTCATTAAATCAAAATTTAACATAAATCTTTAAATTTATAAATGGTTATAAAATATATATTTTGATATGAGAAAGTTTTTTTATTATTATTTTTATAATAATAAAATGTTATAAGGAAATGTCTTTTAAACTATGTAAAAAAGATATATGGCTAAATCAAAACCTTAACAATAACCATTAAATTTAAATTTAAATTTATGCATCTTTTTGAAACATGAAATATATGTATTCCATATCAATTCAACATATTTGTTTTCACATACTTGTAGTAATGACAAAATTTATCAACTTCTCCCCTTTACCTCTTTCGAACATTCAATTTAAAACATGGGAAAAATGGCAATGAAAATTCTTTTATATTTACAAGAGAGAGATTATGTCAAATTTAACATTGAGTTAATGTTAGTGAGCTAGAATTAATATCAAATCCAAAGAAAAAAACATATAACTAAATTTTTCTTGTAAATGCACTTAAATTATTTACGAATATGAGTGTTTTTCTCTTTCAATATAACTGAAAATTAAGGATATGAACCTTATGTTTGTGCACATTATGTTAGAAAGTCCATTAAAATGTTAATAACCCAATGGTTCACACATAAATACAATAAATTATCGTTAATTATAACCCCTAATGACCTTCAACATACTAACTCTTAACTTACTAACACTTTCTTTTTTTCTTTGCTAGGTTATGCGAGTCTTGAGATGACTAGTATGCCTAACCTATGGCTTGACTAGCTGCGACCCAAGGCATCCATCAAAACCACTTAGGGATCACACCCGTCTTGGGCCACACCAGCCCTTAGAATGGCTAGATTTTTTCCCATGGAGTTTTGAACCGATGACCTTTACACCACAAAGTGTCTTAACAAAACACCCTATCATCGTCCACTCTACACCCCGTGGGCTTACTAACCCATTAAACAATAACACAATAATCATCAAAATCCTAACCACTAACCTAGTAATTATGGCAACTATGATTGACTAATTAACCACTAAACTAGTAATTTGGCAACTATGATTGACTAATTAATCACTAACCTAGTAATTATGGCAAATGATTGACTAATGTTACTATTGATTGCACAAATTATTCTTGCACAAACAACATTTCAAACCACTCCATGAGGTTAGATTAGGGAAAAGTGGAAATGATCACTTAAGTATTTATAGGCCTTATTTGACTTGTATAAGTACCCTTAGCTTTCTTTACGAAATCCAACTAGGCACAAGAAAAATGAAAGAGGTATCTTAGTTAAGTTTTGTTTGCACTTAAAATTGTATGGAATGTTTTATGTTATTTATTTTTTAGGATTTTAGAAATATTTTTTTTTATTTGTGTGTTAAGTTTGAAAATGAAAAAAAAAAAATTGAAAATGATTGCTAAAAAGAAATAGCTAATTTAATTAATCAAAAAACTATTTAAGTGAAATAAATTACAAAGTTGCTAAAAAGAAATTTTGCAAAAACAAGAATAACTAAAGTAAAAGTGGAAAAAAAAAACTAAAAAAATAGTAAATTTACATAAATGTTTTGATTTTATAAATATATTATTGCATAGATTTTGTATGTAATCAATTAAGAAGGAATCTAAAAAGTAAAAATATATAACAAATAGAAGAAAGATTATCACAGTTTTAGTTCCTTTTATTGAAAACATGTGCCATATCTTACTTTCTATGACTTAAATGATATATTTCAACCTTTTGTGAAAAGCTAGAGTATAACTATTCAAACTTGCCTTCATGTTTACAAGGACCATGCAAGGACAAATTAGAAATGTAAGATTGAATAGTTTAACATGCAAGTCTACATTGCCTCTACAAAATAGTTGTTTAGTTAATGTTAAGCATAAACTCAAACAACTAACCACTTACAAAGAAATGAAAAAGTAATCTATATTTAAAATTCAAAAAGGAAAATTCTATCGTTCACAAACATTTACAATTTTAGAAAACATTCTTGTTATCAATAAAGTTATTAACTTTTAAAGAAAATATGAAATAAATTTGACAAAATAAGTTAAATTAACTTGAGTAAGTCCTTCTACATGCCCCTCTTTTGGCCCTCTCTCTTAGGCATTTCTCTATATGTTTTATGACTTGGAGACTGTTAATGGTTATTTTTAAAAGTAAAATATAAAAAATAAGGTAATAAAATAAAACGAATAATAATATTAATGAATGAAAAGTCACCTTATAATAATAATTCACTAAGGATAATATCAAAACATAGGATAAAGTTAAGGCAATATAAAAAGGTGTGGTCCCACCATCTAGGAAAAATAATGTAACTTAAGCCTCCATGGTCATGAATTCCTAAGGATCATGCATCACCTTGTACCTCCTTGGTTATTTCCTTACAACTCCTAATGGTTCCTTATTCCCCACAACCCTTCCTATCCACTCATCATAAAATTTATGAAGAAAATATCATGCATATAATAAAACAAATAATAAAATGTGTATGCATGAACCGCATCTAAAAAGTAACAAGAAAGTTGTGTGTACCATCGTCATGAATCAAAACCACATGGATCAAAAATTCCATATATGTATATGGATGAACCATATCCACCTGTCCTTAAAAAAATAAGCAAGCCATCAAAAGTGTCCAAGAATAATCCACCAAAAGCTACATCACAAATCAATCACTATTGTGATTATGTAGTAGTGGTTCGTGAGGAGAGAGAGGGAGAATTGTGTTGTAACAAATCCAAACAAAACAATGAATTAAGAATAGACATGGGCTGAACCACTAAACCATTCCAACAACTGTAAGATAAAATAAGCCTCGTTGAGTTACTAGAAAATAATTCAACTCAACATAATACAAGCCAAATGTGGGTATAGTTTGAGTTGTGATCCCCATTATTGTTGTAATGTTCATATAGAACTAGAAGTGGGATACCAAGCTAAAATTACCATGAATAAAGAACTGTGGAAGGTTAAAGTGGGGATAAATGAGTCTGCTTGTTATCTTATAGCACCAACAACAAGTAGAGATATAACATTTGAATCTTATCAAGTAAGCTTGGAATATAACCAAAAGTAGTGGTGAACACAAATAAGGAAACCATTAACTGCACAAAACTCAGCCCAACCCAAAATTGAAGCGCAAAACTTGGGCAAGGTCATGAGAATAACAAAGGTCAAATGGGTGAGGGATTACACACTTGAACTTCACTAGAAGATAACACATGGGGTCAAAACTACCATTAAGCAATTGAAACAATAACCGATACAATGATACTTGCATAATTACTTGTGTTCACCAATAGAAAAGCAAGGTAGCCCGCAAATTTCACAATTTCTTGCCAAACCAACTTCAAATTAGAGCCCAATGCAAGGTGCCAATGATAGTTTACCTTAAAATGTTGAGAAATCATAAATACAAGCTCAAACTACTTGTGCGAGGGAAAAAATTGTAAAGGGAAATAAATCCTAGAACCCAAAACTAGTAGAACAAACCAAACCAAATGAATAAGTGAATGAATGACTACATTGATGGAATAAATCATCAAAAGGTGGGGTGATTATGGTGACCATTGGATGTGAATCAATGGCCAAAGATCAAGCAAAATGAATTCATCCCCAATCACATTGATTGCAAAGTAGAGAAGGGGCATGTAGGTGGCTAATTGGGAAACAATTGATTAGTAACTAAGTTATGCAATACACAAAGTTCGATAGACAATTATAATCATAATTATTCATGTCAAATGCTAAGAAAAATTTTAATTCATAGGGTGTTGTAATATATACCACATGTAATCCAAACAAGACCTGCAAACCATATCTCACAATCCATCCAAACATCTGATACTAAGGCACATTAATCCAAATATTATTTCCTGTACTGAGCCTCTGCCTCTGCCCTCACTGAGCTCCCTTTGTTGATCATTATTCGACCCCCGATGGCCCTTATGGAGGCTACTCCGGAGGGAGATCACCCTCCCTCTCACGCGCCCCCTTGATCCTATTTCCTTGGATTTTTATGACCTCATCAATTCGATCGGGCCTCCTCAGGAGCGGCCATATGTCTCCAAGTTTGTGAAGAAGGTTGACGAAATCCCTTAAATCAAATTTCCCCCTATAGTACCTTGCAAATTTTCTCTCTCTCTCTCACTGAACGTGGTTTGGTTGGACATTTCACAAGACTCTGACTTTCCCCGAAAACAGTTCAGAAATGGGTTGAATGAAATTGGGCTGCAAAAAATCAAAGTCAAATATCTATTTAGTTATGTGGTAGGGGTTACTTTACCTTCTACTTTGAATCTAAGGAATATTGAGACTTGATCTTCAGAAATGAGCCATATTTCATGGATTCAAGAGGACTATACCTAAATATATGGATGCCAAATTTTGACCTTGAACTTGACATTCTCAGTGTTGTTCTAGTCTGGGTATGCCTTCCTCACCTCCCTCTCCATTATTGGAGAGATGATTTGGTCAAAGCAATAGGCAGTGCATTCGAGAAATATATAGATAAAAGTGAGGCAAGAAAAAATTTTCATGCATGCACTCAAATATGCGTGGAAGTTGATCTGGGTAAAGCGTTACCAGAGGCAGTGAAGATCAAGGTAGATAATTGTATGCAAATTCAACAATTGGATTATGAACAACTCGACGTTCAAATGTAAGGTATGTCATGAATATGGTCATTTTGCAAATAGATGTTCTAAACAAGCAGTAGAGGAACCAGAAGAAACCCAAGAAGCATAATGGGAAACAGTCAGATGCAAAAATCTCAGAAACTCTAATAAAGCATCTAAGCACGCAGGTCCCTCTCATTCAGGACCTACCCCATCTGAATTCCACCCATCTAAATCCTTTTTCCCTTCACAATTTGAAGCCCCTCACTCCCTCCTTAGTAATCCTTTCTCATCTTTAGCAACCCTTGATCTTGATCCCCCCACTGCTTGTGAAGAAGGAGAGATCCTTCTGGATGATACGATGCAACTCATTATCGTTCCCTCACCCTGACCTTCCTCCACCCAACATCCTCCTCCCCCCCCCCCTACATCTCTCAATCCATCATTGAACACCTAGGCCTCATCTTATGCAAGGATCTTAATCAGAAATAAATTCAAAGAAGCGCTTGCCCCTCTAGGGAATCCTAAAAAATCTTGAAGCAAATCCAATAAGGATATTCGTGATGAAGCAGAACAAAAGGATACGACATTTGGAATCCAACAACCAATGGACACATACATAGAGAGGAGCAAGAATCAAGGACATCCAAACCCAGGCAGGGAGAGGAAAGGGCACTACCACTCCATCTCAAAGTAAATAATGAATTTGGTCTCTTAGTGTTGGCTTGAGCAGGCCTGACCCAGGTTCAGAGTTAATTATCCAAACAAATCCCTACACTACTGGCCCTTTCGGCAACATCCCGCGGAGCACGGACTGAGGTCTCACCCAAAGTAGTATGGGGGGATGCTGGAACCAAGTTTCCGCACCCTTGATATGTCTGAGGGTTCGGTTTAGTCCAACCGTGAATACCTTTGCACACGTTACTTCGCGCACTGCCCTGACCTGCGAGGCCTTCGCGATTTGTTATAATTGCCTTCGCGCAGCCTAACCAGGGGCTGAGATGCTTTCGTGCTATTAGGGCAACGATTTGCGCTAATTCCCCAAGCGACACCACTGATCTTACTTATCTTCTTATAACTGTTAGTTAACTTTGCATAAATAGATACTTTGTCTTATATTCTCTTAGTCAACATCATCATATAAGTTCGCGCATATAAACAGTAAAATTGCAATTCATACCCAATATACTCAATGCATAAAACAGGAAAAGATACACAGAAATGATATAAAACTTCTCTTTATTACTTCTCCAAAGGTTATAGCCTCAACTCTCGTTGCGCACTCAGTTGGAGGGGTCCACACACTTAGCTGCAGACTACTAGGCCTTTGCGCACTCAGCTGCAGAGCCTTCTCCTACTCTATGACCCAAGACTTGACTCTACACTTAGATAAGACTCAATTCTTCGTCATGCATTCATCAATTGATTCCCCTTTTTACAACTTAGATCCTCGCTCTATTTATACAATTCCATGGTCCGTGGACCATGGGTAGATCTCTAAAGCCGACTTTACATTTACAAAAATGAGGGTGGACAACCCTATGACTCACTTACAAGTTCGCACTCTGCACCACCAAAACGCAGAGTCTTTACATTAGATTTAGTCAAAACCTGGGCTTTAAGCCCCAAAACTTCCCTTGGGGGATCTCGCGCCCAACAGATCCCCAACACAAACATCGTGAATCACCCTCGAGTCACTTTGTTAGTGCGGAGATCTTCCCGCGGAGACCTCCCAACTCTACCCGAACTGCTGCAAGATCGGCAATGCACTTAGTAGTTGCCTATTGTACGTCCTGCACGCGTTGTTTAGAGACCGCGGTATCTGAACTGCTTCCCTACATCTACTCCTACATTCCCTACATCTACGCAAGCTTGGCTTCGATCAAGAATGTAATGACTAAGGCCTCATCGATCCATGGTTGGACACATGTCTTCAAAACCACTCCCTTATGTCGCGCTGCTTCTACTTGCCCCTTAAACGCTTTTGCTTGTTGCATCCATTCAAGCCTCTGTGTAAGGGCCACCATCTTCGCAATCCCTTTTATACCATCATATCTTTGTTGCATCTCACGCGCCTCTGTTTCCAAGCGTTGTATGTTCGGGTCCTCCTGCAGAGTGGTGAGGATCTCAAATGACTCTTAAAAAAGTTTGGTGCAGTGCTTCACTGCACTGCTGATCTCCTCTGTTCTCGTTACTATGGCACTAGTGCGCTGCTCCCTCACCTCTGGTGGAGTTGAAGGTTGTGCCTTCAACTGCAACTCAACTATTTGAAGGTTCAGCTCCAGTTAAACCTTAGTCGTTTCTTCTCACGCATCGCGCACCCCTGCTACTAACCTTCAGATGTGCGCATCTGCTGGGATGGAAAACTCAGGGACCATCTGTCAGGCTTCTTCAACCACCTGCACAATCTACAGGTTTTGCGCCACAACCTCATCACACTACAGGCTCAGTTTCTCCATGTTAATTAGTTGCTCACTTATTACCTAGAGCGCATGGCCTTCCCTAGCTCATAGTTCTTCAGTTACTTTGTCCCACAGAACATAGAGCGTCTCCTGAGGGAGCGCAACCATGTTGATCCCCACTCCTTTTAGTGCACTTACCATAGGCCTGCCAACCTCGTTTTCTGTAACTAGTGCCCCCTTTGGCAACACTATAGTATTGGTCATCCGGGCGCGCATCATTTCCTCAGCTGCGGTCATTCCTACTTCGAGGTTGGTTGACAGAGTGCCATCCTGAGGAGTGCGCACCTGCAACTCCTGTATCTATGCCCGGAGGGCCCCCAATGCCATCTGATTTTCCTCCACAAACTACTGGAGGGCCTCTACGGTGATGTTGCACACCGTCTCCCCTATGTCATGTAGATCCCCCTTGGTGAGGGTGATTGGGTCAAAAGAAGTCTTGGAGGCTTCTGACTTCTTCCGTGACCCCGCCTGCTCTCTCGGGCGCTGGCGCTTCAACTGTGTAGACAATGTTTGTGGGTCCACGCCACCTTCCTCTGTCTCGGGCTCTTCCTTAGGCGACGACAACTTATGGGCCTCGCGCTCCTTCTATGCTGCCTATTGCTGTTATGTGGCTGCCTTCTGCTTTTCTTTCGTTGCTTTCGTAGCATCCCGCGCCTCCTGCACCTTCGTTGTTGCTACCTCTTTTCTTCTTTTCTCTGCCAACTGCGCCATCCGCAGTTTCGCCTCCTCCTTCTTTTGTGCAGCTGACTTCTCCGTTTCCAACACGGAGATGGTTGGAGTGCGCCACTTTGGTGGCCACGACTCAAGTACAACAAATATGACAACATCCATAGCTAGGTACGGGAGCTCATTCCACTTCTTCACGACGTCCTTGCGCACCTTGACATACATGTGGTGGAAGTATGCCTTGAACTCTACGAAGCTTTGTAGACTATTATAAATAGTGGGAGATAACCGCGACTTGCGATTAATCCCCATTATGATGTTCATCTCCATGAACACCCATAATATCTTACTACCTCAGATCCTCTGCGTGTCTTTAGTGGCCCACAGCAAAGCGTACTTCACTGCCTCCGAAAGATCCCACGCAATTGTGGGGAACTGGTTGTCCTCAGGCAATTCCCAAGCCACCAACACTATGGACAGTAGAAGCCATGCATAGTGGAAGGTCTTCCCCTATTCCTGTGCCTCGCGGAAATTCTCCAAGAACTCCTTACACAAGTACCCGAACCAGTTAAATTGAACCCCCTCCGTGCATTGCGCGGTAAGTGCTATCACCAGCGCAGGCACCTCATTTGCGCGACAATTTCGCATAACCTTTCTAGCCAGTATCTGGGTGGCAACTCTAACAACCTTGTTGTTGATACTGGATATTGCATACCCTCTCTTCTTTTTCTCCAGCTTGAATTTTTCCTTCATGGCCTCCCCAATGGCCAAGTTGTTGCTCTTACCCTCCAAAATATCCGTGGGGTCCTCCCCCTTACAAGGGAGTCAGGTAATTATATGAATCAGGTGGTCCGTGATGGGGATGGGCTCCTCCAGCCACAAACACCCATCATGCACCAAGTAGAGTAGCTGCCTGATGACAAAGATAGTTACTGGGGCACGATGGTAATGCGGCTCCCAGAGCAGGTTTAACAACCCTACTTTCTCTACTCTGTGCAACCACTTATGCGGCTCCAACTCTATGACTCTCGCCGCAGTGTTTTTCTTCAACTTCATGAGCTGTGAGGTTGCCAAGTGTGGGAATTTATCGTAGTCCGCAAGATCCCAGTCTTCAAACTTTAGACCCGACACCCGTCCCAAGTGCGCTCCTTCAAAAATGATATTGTCAGGTAGTAGCAGATTCTACAGAGAGCTCTTGCTCTCATCTAGGTCCTTAGATACCCTTGTTTTCCCTTTTCGTGGAGGAACATATGCTGGCAGCCTGGTTAGAGGGTCCGCACCCTGGGTTTCTTCCTCCATTTCTTCATCCTCCTCCTCTTCAACCAAGATTTCCTCAAGGTCTTCCTCCTCCTTATCGGTTTCCACATTAACTGCTTTCCCCTTTTCTTCCATGGTCAGTTTAGTTTGCAGCGAGTTTCTAGGGGACATGCACATTGGAACCATGGGCTGCTTATCTTTCTTGGGTCTTGGTGTGCACAGTGATTTAGGGATTTCTGCGACTATCCCGACACTCTCAGGGGCATCTCCTATTGTCATGGCCTGTGCGGCCTCTTCAACAGTCATCTCGTCGATATCCATGGCTTCCTTTGGTGTGGTCATAATGTTGTTCCACAAATCTCTCAAAGACTCAGGTAAGCGCTCAAACAACACCTTTGACTTCAAATAATCAAATAGATCTGGGTTCATAGATCTCTGGGTGCGCAATAGCTCAATTATCAAATGGCCAAGTGTTGTTTGTTGGGCATCCCTTTGCAATTTATAGTGCCTTTTGAATTCAAATTCGACCGTTCCCCCCAAGTCCTATTCATTAATGCTCCCTTGGTGACAAATTTTCCCAAATGTAGCCCATAAATCCTGCCTTAAATGCCTATCGCCTGCTCCATTTGGTCTCAAACCAAGCATCACATCGTGAATAGTGACTATAATGGTTGCTTTCTAGTCGACCTGTGCAGCAATGTAACTACCCTTGCACTGTCGCGGACCCTGTGACACTTCGCTCCTACATGCAGCTCCCGGGCAGCTTAGTTTATAGTTCCACACCTCCTTTCAACTAACTGGGGTGCTAAGACTGTGCTTCCCATGGTTAGTCAGGTGGTCAGGCCACCTATATGCGGCTTCAACCGACTATCGCTTACTTCTCCTTGGGAGAGTTCGTTAGTTGGCTTCACCAACTGCATCGCACCACCATCTGTGATCCCCTTAGTAACATATGGTCTAATCCAAGGCGTCAAATTGATCAACTCTTGGCGGTAGTCCCTAAATTCGTTAATGGAATCGTGTGCATCCTGTTTTATCACCATGAATTTCTTATCAAGAAAGTCCTTCTGTATTCCTTCCTCAAGCTTCTTGACTTCTTCTTCCACCATGGCACTTTTCTCCCTCAACCGAACTCTTTCATTCATGAGTTCTTGGACCCTAATATTACCTTGCTAGATCTCTTCATCAGGTCCCAAGCGTTCTTCTTCAGGCAATTCCAACTGCGCGATCCCTTCTTCCAAGGCTCTGCAAACCATCATATCCGTGGGCACTGCTATGCGCGGACTAGGCATGATATACTCCATCGGCTTTACAGTGTTAGCTCCATAGGCCAGCCTAGAAGGTGTTTGTTTTGTTAGTTTTTTGCACGTTGTCCTATAATCCCATAAGACTGTTGGTACGCACAGGTCCCAATCACTTCAATGCGCATTACATACCTTGTTCAGCGCTTCACACACTTCGTTAAATGCTTATGTGTGGATAATCTCTTGGGCGCTCGTTCTCTCCACACTCTGTCGTTCCAACCTGAGGAACCGTTTGCGCATTTGCCCCCCCAACACATGCTTATTGATTGTATTTCCCGATGTGCAGTTCATGTGTATCCGTGCAAGTTGTTTACCATATGCATGTACCCACCTAGACAAATGCGTGCACGGACCATCTTGTCCATTGTATTTATATGCCAATCGCACTATAGGTTTCCCAAACCGTGTGCGCATCATCCTCCTACATGTGCACCAGTCTTCAAAGCTTCCTTTGTGCATACCCCACCACCTCACGGGCATAGCGCGCAATACCCAATTCAAGGCCTAAAAACATTGCTTTTCTAGTACCTCCCTTTCGAATTTGTCCAAGAAAGCATCTACCTCACTTAATCCATCATAAGTAGGGAGATCTCTCACTTTTGTTGATACGCAGTGAAGTGACCTTGTCATCATGTTACAATTAAGCATGGTTACCTCATGTAACCAGTTTTTCCATTGTTCTATATCCTCATCCGAATCTAAAGTGCAGGAGCTTTCGCGCTCCCATGATATTCGTCCATTCGCAGTGTGATTTACCTAGTCTTGCTCTCGTGCGGTTATCTTGTAGATGCATTCCAAATCGTCGTCACTTTCATAGTCACGCATCGGCTCTGTATAGTGTGATCCTCAGTAGGGTCCAAGGGTATAACTACGCGTAGAGACTTCTTCTCAAAAATCATCTTGCACTTCTTCAAATTAATCACCCTGTTCATGTCAGTGACCCAATCAATTCCTAACAGCGCGAGGTAGGGATTGTTGTCATCAACAATCTCTATCACCTCAAAGTTTGCTAGCGAGATCGCCCCCTCAATATCCATGGTGATTCCTTGCAATCATCTCAAGGGTATTATCTTTTGTTGGTTCGTCATTCACAGCTGAATAGGACACCACTGCAGCGTAGGCCTCCCTATGCTCTCCCATGTCTGTTTTGACAGAATGTTAACCTCTAATCTTAAGTCCAGAATTACTTGGTCCATATCATATTCTCCAATCTGCGTGGTTAGCCTCATTTCTCTCCCCTTCCTTCTCTTATGCTTTCCAATCTTTCAGACTACACGCAGTTCTCCTGGCACGGTCCTAGCGCATCTGTTAATGAGTTCCTGTAGTCCATTTACAACCTTACTGTCATGCAGTAGCTTCATGCATGTTTCCAAGAACATCGTAAGCATAGATGGGTCCATTTCCGGCTTTGATCTATGTTTGATTCCTGAAGTGGAGGCATTAGGGAAGCTCTTCTTAGATTCCATGAAGGTTTCCTTAGCGCGCTCCAAATAAAACTCTGCTTCTTTCGTCGAAGCCTTGCGAACCCAAGTACTATCTTCAGGTTGTTTGCCTTTATCATCTCCCGTCACGATTCCATTTCGGAGCATAATGTTCACATTTGTATCTTCCTCATGTGGCTCATACCTCATCATTTGCAGGTTCTGAGTCGGGGGAGGTGGTGGCGCTCCCTTGTCACGTATCCTAGCTACCAGTGTATGGAAATCCTCCATCTCATGATCATACAAGGTACAATGCAGACATGATGGGCACGTTGGATTTGTACAATCATGAGCATAATGTCCTGGGCCTCCGTAATTGTAGCATATCAGCTATCCGCGACCTCTTCCAGGTCCTCCTCCGCGCCCCTAAAATCATGTTCGCGCCACTCTTGCATTCGGGTCTAGGGGCTGTGATTCTGCCTAAATTCTGTAGGTGGGAGTTCTATCCATCATTAACTCATAGCTTCTACAAGTGCGCTCATTGTGTCCTACTGACCTACAAAAGTTACAGAACAACTGTTGCGAATTCTACATATACTTTTGTAGCAAATGGCAGTTGTCCATAGCATGTTTCCCTCCTATTTGACAAATCGTGCACCACAAAGTAGGTGTCGCACTAGGTCTCGCTTTCGGCCTTAACGCCATCGGCCCTCCTCCCACGAGGTAATTTGCGAACACCAGGCAGTGGTCTTTGTCATGTCCCTAACCCTTGCATTTTACGTACCTCACCTCTTCGCACGCTTCTGGTCAAGTTGTCCTGTCTTATTTCAGACTCTGCATCTCAAGGCATAAGTTTTTCAACTGTGCGTGGATTTGCTGAACTCCCAAGTTAGGATCCTGAATTGGGGTATCATGCAGTCTCATCGCGATTTCCAAGGCTTCTGCTTGTGTTTTTAACCTCTGTTGCGACACTGCGTTTCTCAAATGTGGCGTTAGTGATGCTACAAACCATTCGCGATCCATCCGTCAAAGTCATATTAGCTTCGCGAATTATGCACTTCAACCTCTAATCCAACTCCCAAGGAGTCTCGCCTAGTAGCATTGTGATCTCTTTGAACTCAATGATCGACTGTGCTTCTAACTTCGGCCTGCTAAATTCCTTATTTAGCGCAGTTTGGATATCCATGATCCCCACATTCATATTGTCAATAGAATGCTTAATATACCAGGTCAGTGTGGAGTCCTGTAGTGTGCTAACCAGTGTCACTTTCTTTATATTGTCATCTATAACTCCTTGTGCTTCTCATATGGCTCTTATCACGAACCAAAACTAGTTCAGATCCTCATTTCCTACTCCCTTGAACATAGGAAACTTTATTGTGCTTGCCATATTGACTTGCGATGGTGACGAAGGTGGTACGGGTGAAGATGGAGGTGAAGATGGTGAAGCTGGCGGCGCTGTGGGTGGGGGTGGTATGTGTGGAATAATTTGCCTTATCAAATGGATCGCACTTCACGAAGAGACCTACGCGAGCTCTTCCTCGTCCCCTCACGGAGGTGAAATCAAAAGGCTATTCTCTGGTCCCTTACTTTCTTCGTTTCTGTAGGTTTTTCCATTTCGTGTAGCTCCGAACATCAAGGTAATTGCATAACCCTCTTTTCACACAATAAAATTTTAATCCAAGTATTAAGAGACTTTATGTACTTACCTCACAGTCCTTTGGGAAAGCATCGCACTACCTCGCTACAGATGACTGAAGTATCTATAGTGAACTCAGTAATGAATCCTCCTAATTCGATCAAGCCAGTGATCAATAGCGCGCGCGATATTATCTTCCAATGCTTCCAATCTACACACCAACTCTGGGGTCCACACAATAGGATTGTCAAGCTTCCACCTCCCTTGCCTATCTTCTAGCTTCGTGATCCACTCGTACAACTCAGTAGGGAAAGATGCGAAGAATATTTCATGGATATCTATGTACAGGTAGCAGTTTAACCACTCTTCCTTCGATAATCGCGGATTCCTGTTCTCCTCTATCGCGAATTCGTGAACTCTCCTATCCAACCAACCTTCAATTTCCTTCTTAGTTAGATTCCAATGATATGACATCAGACATCTCTATGCAGATTCCGGTCCTGGCAACAAAACCATTTATTGGCTTGAGGGGGCTTGACCCAGGTTCGGAGTTAATTAGCCAAACAAATCCCTACATTGCCGGCCCTTTCGGTAACATCTTGTGGAGCGCAGATTGAGGTCTAACCTGAAGCAGTATGGGAGGATGCTGGAACCAAGTTTCCGCACCCTTGAGATGTCTGAGGGTTCGGTTTAGTCCAACTGTGAATACCTTCACGCACGTTACTTCACACACTACCCGACCTGTGAGGTCTTTGCGATCTGTTATAATCACCTTCGCGCGGCCCTAACCAGGGGCTGAGATGCTTTCACGCTGCTAGGGCAGCGATTTGCACTAATTCCCCAAGTTACACCGCTGATCTTACTTATCTTCTTATAACTGTTAGTTAACTTCGCGTACACAGATACTTTGTCTTATATTCTCTTAGTCAACATCATCATATAAGTTCACGCATATAAACAGTAAAATTGCAATTCATACTCAATATACTCAATGCATAAAATAAGGAAAGATACACTTAAATGATATGAAACTTCTCTTTATTACTTCTCCAAATGTTACAGACTTGACTCATTCTGCGCACTTAGCTGGAGGGGTCCGCGCACTCAACTGTGGACTACTAGGCCTCTGCGCACTTAGCTGCAGAGCCTTCTCCTACTCTGTGACCCAAGACTTGACTCTACACTTAGATAAGACTCAATTCTTCATCATGCATTCATCAATTGATTCCCTTTTTTACAACTTAGAGCCTCGCTCTATTTATACAATCCCATGGTTCGTGGACCATGGGTAAATCTCTAAAGCCGACATTACATTTACAAAAATGAGGGCAGACAACCCTATGAATCATTTACAAGTTCGCGCTTCGCACCACCAAAACATGGAGTCTTTACATTGGATTTAGTCAAAACCTAGGCTTTAAGCCCCAAAACTTCCCTTGGGGGATCTCGCGCCCAACAGGCCCCAACACAAACATCATGAATTGCCATCGAGTCACTCTTTCAGTGCGGATATCTTCGCGTGGAGACTGTAGTGTCCTATCTAGGGTGCTAGACTCGGCTATATTTATTATCGACCAGGGTGCGTAGACTTAGAGGCGTGTGCCTAAAATATATAGACATAAAGGATCTAATCTAAGTCTAATTTTCCTAATTACAATGCTATGATTTGATTCAATATCAAACTAAATCACCCTATCTATCACTATCAACTAAGATTCAATTCATAAAATGCTGTGTATCACTGTAATTAAATATTTTGGTCTCCTTACAGAGACATCATACATAAAACCTCTGTTCAGTGGCTACTCAACATTCATTAACATTCGTTAACAGTCATGCAAGATGAAATCGTAAACATAAAGTTCATGACAGTGCTTTACAAGGTAACACTGGATCGAATCCCTTACAGGATATGATTCACGATCCAAGTGATAATCTATTCAAGCGCACGCATAAACATATAAACAAGCGCATTCATAAATATATAAACATAAACATGAATCGATTTAATCACTACGCATATCAATATCAAATACCCTGACTGTAAATGCAATAAAATAACAACAGTATACCATGTACGCAGGGCCCGTCCGCGTTCTTGGTATATTGGGCTTGTTATCCAACGATCACCAAATCAAAACAACGCAACCGTGACTGTAACGCAAGTCCGTTGTATTAAAATCGAAACTCTGTTTGTGAAGCAACAATAATGATAAAAACGTAACCAAACATACAACCGATTCAGAACTTATATTTACATATGGTTTTACATCCCTTGAAAATGGATGTACATTCATGAGCGGTTGTTGCCGCTTTTGCCAAAACACGATTTTGAAAATGTTTCTATCCTAGCTGACATAAAAAAAGGGAAACAAACTAAAATCGATTTGGACTGTGTGCTGTTGCTGCCTTTGTCGCCAACATGCCATAGTTGACCAGTCGTTGACCGCGCATGTAGGAGGGTTGATTCTGCTGCGGGATAGGTGCTCGTCCATGCTTGGACATTCCGCTTTTCATCCATACCCTTCGCTCTGGCCTGGCTGTCATGCCACATGTCAAACAATAAGCCATTTACAGGATGTTGGAACTTCCTGTAGTCATTTTTCCCAAAAACTCCTAATTTATTAACACAAAACCCTTAAATCAATTTAAATGCAATTTAATAACTATAAGACTATTAATTAATCAATTTCCAAGGGATCTGAGGGATAAATGATGAAAAGAGGTAGGCAATTGTCATGTTTTGGGAGGGAAAAAGGGGTCATAGAATGGTACCAACATCTCTCCCCGACTTAATGAATTAGCATGTCCTCATGCTAACCCTGAAGTGCTTCCTTTAAACTCGGTCCCTGCCTGTACCTCTGCTGCCTTGAGCAATGTGTCTACATTCTTTTTCACCTGGGCATCTTTCTGGTCATGGAGCTCTTGCTTTAGTCTTTTGTATTTTTCCTTGAGGGTCTTCTTTTGATTGTACCACTTGGTGGCCCACTTGCAAATATCTGTTTGCTCAGCTTCCAGCTCATTGACTCGCTCCTTTAACTTTTCATTTTTCTTTTGAATTTCTTTACTCTGTGCTCAGAGCATTTCATTTTCTTTCTTAATAACTTTCTCCAGCATATTAGCCTCCATGAGCTCTTCCTTTAATTTTTCAATTTGTCTCTCTAATTTCTTCTGCTTCTTATTGGGAGGTGGTGACCCTCTTTCCTGTTTGTTATTACTTTCGACCTCTATATCAGCTCCTGGGGGTGAATGGCTTTCAACATCTACATCCGCTCCTGGCCCTGGTGGCGAATGGTCACTTCTCTGAATATCCATCTGTATAGGTGCATTGGATTCGGGTTGGTCTTCTTGCAACTGAACTTTTGGTGTCCTTCTTGTTCTCCTTGAGTAAGTGGTGAAGACTTTGTCTTGTTCTGCCCTCTTAGCATCCACCTTTCTCATTTGTCTAGTCCTTATGCTGCTCACAGGTGGGGGTATCTTGTTAGCTTTGGATGATGCTGGGATCTCCTCATCAATGTCCTTCATAAATCCTGAATTTTCTTGTGATTCTTCTTTGTCTTCCTCATCCCTGATTCGGTTGGCAGCTAATAACTCCTTCCACGTTTTCCCTCTTCTTTGCATTTCATGCTCAATGAGAATTTTGACTAAACCAAAATGATATAAGCTCTTGTCTTCGTTTCCTTTCTGCTTCTGGATGGTTTTTGACATCTTGGTTAGGCTCTGCAATAAGAAATATGGTAAACTGATGACACATTGCCTTTTCAAGTGTAGAAACAACTTGATATGGTATAAATAAACAATGTTGTAGCAGCCTTCACAGGTTACAAATTTTT